>NW_021025170.1:398459-414451 GCF_004153795.1 Camellia sinensis | reverse complement strand
TCTTCATTCCCGGCCACCAGAAATTCTGTTTCAGATCTTGGTACATTTTCGTATTCCCCGGATGGATAGACAATCTTGAGTTGTGGCCTTCTTGCAAAACTCTTCTTTTCAGTTCAGTATCATTTGGTACACACAGTCTTTCTGGGGTGTTTTGGCTCTCACTTGTTTGTTATGTGCTTTTAGAGTGCGTCTCTATAGGAATGCATGTATCAGTCTACAAGTTTGGGCATCAGGCCTGCGGGCACCAGTTTAGTAGTTTGGGCATCAGGCCTGCGGGCATCAGTATCTGGGAATCAGCTTTACCTGAGGGTATCAGTTCACCGGTAGAATTTTTTGCAGAATTCAGTAGAGAGCACACTCATTCAACTATGCTCATATCTGTTCAGGTGAAATCAGGCTGAGATGCTGCATGTTTTCTCTTTTGCTAGGGGGTAGTCTTGGAACCATAGCTTCGGAAGGCTCCGATATCCCCTGAGGTTCATCGGACTTGTGCTGATAGACTTTGTCAGGTCAGAGATTCAGTTCAAGGACAAATCAGTGTTCCGTCGTAAAAGGGCCAGTCAGGCACAGATCACCAGTTCAGCAGTTACCAGATCAGTGGCCCTTATCCACCCCACCAGTGAATAGTCAGGCTGAGGTCTCAGTTTTTATCAGTTTTTAGTCACCTCACCAGTCAGTCAGCCGGAACAGCAGAACATGGTAGGGATGGAGGAAATGATGCGTCAACTCCAAGAAAGTATGAAACTCATGCAGCAAGACGCTGCTCGGCAGACGAAATTTGCCAAACAGCAGGCTATGATCATGGCCCAGCGGGCTGAGCTAATCACCAGGCTGCAACAGCAAAATGGAGCATCTGCTTCACACCAAGCCCCTCCCCCACTAGGAGTTTCAGCACCCGAGGAGGCACCAAATGTCCAGGGAGATACGAACATTCCGACAGGATCGGCTCTGCCCCCAATCTTACCCCAGCTGTCTAAAGCACCGATCAACCTGCCGGATTCACCCTTTGAGTTCGAGTTAGACCCTACAGCGCTGAAGGTGAGCAAGCTGGAAAAGATGTTCAAGAAATCTCAGGGAGTAAAATCCATTCCGGACATTGAGGACGGGTATACCGACGCAGCTGTGACGCTGCCGGACAGATTTAAGATGCCACACATCAACCAATTTGATGGATCTGGCAATCCCATAGTGCACCTCTGGTTGTTTTCGGACATACTAAGGCCGATGGGCCTCACCAGGCTGCAAAAACTTTCATTATTCGGCCGGACCCTGTCAGGTGTGGCCGCTATCTGGTATGCAAAATTAGAAGACGATGTCAAAAGAAACTGGGATGAGATGGTCGAGGCCTTCGTTGCGCAGTACTCCTATAACACGCAAATCGAGGTCACAACCCGTGATCTTGAGACAACAAGGCAAGAGCCTAAGGAGAGTTTTTCTAATTTCGTAGCCCGCTGGAGGGCCAAGGCCTCGATGATGACCCTTAGGCCCACTGACAAAGATCAAATTCGGATGATTGTGCGCAATCTCCAGCCCAAGCTTATGCAGAAAATGATCGTTCTCCCCTTCCCCACCTTTTTAGACTTACATGAGATGGGAGTACAGATCGAGGACGCTATGAAGGAGGGCCTTCTTGATCAGGAGAAGGAGCAGCCCAGGAGGGCGTTTTCCCGCAGTTCGAATGCGACCACCAGTGGTGATACAGCTGTAAGATCTTCTGAAGTGGGCATGGTTACCACTACCGCATCAAAAATAGCTACCCCATTCATCGGTGCGTCCGGAAGTAGCTCACAAAAAACCAAATATCCGCCTCAAGTCAAGAGGGTTTTTACCCTACTTTATATGCCTTTGTCAAAGGCTCTACAGGCCTTACTTCGAAAGGGATATCTGAAACCATTGGAACAACGGCCTCTACCCGATCCTCTCCCTCTAAAGTATGACCAGACTAAATGTTGTGCGTACCATCAACAAACCGGTCATGACACTGACAGTTGCTTTCGTCTTCACTACGATGTACAAGATCTGTTTGATAACAAGGTCATCGCCACACCAGCTCAGCAAAGTCTATCGGCACTTGATTAGTGAACTTGTGGGGGATAATGTGATGTGATCAAGGGATGAACCACTTGCGGGCGGCACTCAGTTTACTCCAGATGTGGCGTGTGACACGCACTATTTTGAGCATTTGTGAATACTAGTTTTTGTAGCTTCTGACTTGAGTGTTGAGTCAGTTCTGTGGTTTTGTTTTGAGTCTGTCTCTTTGTTTTGAGTCGGTCTTTTTGATTAAGGGTCTGTCTTGTTATATCGAGTCAGTCCTGTTTTATTAGAGTCGGGTGATTTCGGGGGTGTTACTTCGGATATCACTATTTTGTTTTGTGTTTGTCCTTTTGTTTTCTTTTGAGTCTGTTTCTGTCGGGGAGCCAGTTGTGCCAACAAATTTGAATGAAACAGTAGTGATTTTCACACTCTTGTGTTTGTTTCTGCCTTGCGCCAATTGTGCCAGAAAGTTTGAATGAAACAGCAGTACCTTTTGCCTGCTCTTCTGTGCCTTGAATCGTTGTATTGACCTAAGCTTTTCAAAACTTTTTCTAACACTGTGGTGAAAACAAAGAGGAAGGAATTCCTCGGGATTTGTAAAAATTTGATCAACTGAGAGAAAGAGAGGCGTGCTAAGCCCTTAATGAATGAGATCATGCTTGTTAATGTGAGTACTGAGAAGGATCCTGGCTTGATCCGGATTGGTTCTACATTGTCTTCAGCGCAAGCGACTAGTCGCTTTCTTAAAAGATTTCAAAAAATGTTTTGCGCGGTCCTGCGAAGACCTGTGTGGAATCGCTCTTAAGATTGTGCAGCCTAGGATCGCTCTCAACCTCGAGACTCGACCCCTTGCTTTCAAACCTCGAACTCGGACTCAGAAAGTTCAAAGGTCAACCATAATGTGAGGCCTGCGTGGCCATATTCAAAGCAGCCCTCGAACAAGAGGCAAGAAAGTCAAATCAAGAAGATCATATGTCATCAAAAGAAGCTTGCAAAGCTAGATCAGAAGCACCCTTCGAACTAGGGGCAAAGGATTTCAAATGTGCTTGAGGAGCCGAAGATGGATCATTCCACAAATCAAAGAAGGTCGGCAAGAATGCCAAATCCTAGAAGGGAGAAAAGAAGACAGTTTCTGCTGAAAGACAACTGAGTTCCTACCCGCAACACTAAGGGCAAATTCAACCCCCTATTTGATGGACTCCTGCATCGTCAGCGAACAACAGCCATTTTCCTGGACTCAGATGACTTCAGGATCTCAAAACCATTCGACATGGACTTGTTACACTTTTACCCTTTGAGAGGCTCGCTGGGCCGAAAACTCGAAAGGGCGGCCCAGGCAAAAGTTAGAGCAAGAAAAGAAGAAAAAGAACAAAAAAGAGAAAAGAACAAAAGAGCAAAAAAGAAAGATGCAAAGAAAAGAACAAAAAAAAGAAAATTAAAAAAGAAATGAAAAGAAAAGAAAATAACACAAAAATTGAAAAGAAGAAAAACATAGCTCGCAAGGTTGAAAACCCGCAAAGGGCAGCCTTGGCAAAAATTAGAGCGCAAAAGGAGAGGTTAATACCCGAGTGTACCTTAACCCCGAACTACATAAGAATTGATTCCCATCTTTGGGATATGTAGGCAACTTCATTCTAAAGTCCAGCCGTAAAACACTCCAAATCGATTGTGCCCATGTAATGGTTTTGATCATCTTTGCTTTCTTTGTATCCGAGAATTTGGTTGTGTTCGTCACTTTGAGGACTGACTACAAGGCGCTGCGGGGCCATTCAGACAAGTGGCAACTTTCCGTTGCCATTCAATGCGCTGTGGTGCCGTTCAAACAAGGGGCGACTGTCCGTTGCCATGCAGCTCCCCTCAAGCAAGGGGCAATTTTCCTTCGAATCTGAGGTTGTACATCTCGAGAGTGGGTTCTATGCTCGTTGAGCAGTGGCCGTTTGCAAAAACAGTTCTTGAGAATTTTTACTAAGGTTGACTGAGTTTCTCTCGAAAACTGTTCCATTTTTCCAAAACTGGACCTTTTTCTTGGACCCAAAAAAAAAAAAATTTCAGTGCTTATAACCTAACTTGCATGATTTCAAATTAGAAAATCGAACAAGCATGTTAATCTAACTCTCATGTCGGTCAAAATTGTTTTAGTCGAAAACCAAAACAAAAAAAAAAATTGGTCAAAATGATGAACTAGGGGCACAATTGAGTCAGGCTTCCTGTCTTTTTCCCGTTGCCAATGCCTTCTCCAGAAAGGGCACCATACTTGCCAAGAAGGGCACTCTACCTGCCAGAAAAGGGCACAACTGAAGTTAATAGCAAAAGGGCTGAAAGCTCTCTCACCCTCCAAGCAACGAGGTATCAAGCCAAGTGCGAAGCACGAACTGGTATGGATCAAGATATTCCGCTCCCTCATCTGGACAGATCTGATCACGTCCAAACTCCCCAGCAGAGCATCATCAACCGATGTCAGTTGCAGATTTGCTACACGCCCAGTTGTAGCACAGCCCCTCTGTGGGAGAAACTCACTAGCCGCGTGCAGAAGAAGAAGAATCTAGCGGAATGCTAGGGGCAAGAGCCCACAACTTTCTGTTTATCCATCAACCACCCAGGAGAGGGATTTAAAATGAGAGATTGAAGAATAAAGAGGTGTGCGCTGAGAGAAAAAGTGAGAAAATGGCTTTTTCAGAAAAATAGAGCTTGAGGCCGAGTGATGTGAGAATCACAAATGAGAAAGGGTGGGAAACAATACCCGAAGAAACTGGCTCCTCGTGCACCGAGAGGTCTCTCACCTCTGTAACACAGCTGAGTGTTGTGTTTGTGCGTTTTGTTTGTCTCGTTTCTTGTTTTAAGTCGTTTGAGTGTCAACAAATGTGTTTAGGTCATTTTACCTTGTTTTTTCTTTGTTGAGTTGTGTTTAGGTCGTTCTACCTTTGTTTTCCATTGTTGAGTCGTTTTGGCTATGGTCAGTTGTAGGCTCAATACCCGGTTGAGAACCCTTTTTCTCATTTCAATTTCAAAAATCGTTTTGTGCTCGAGTGCCGTGTCGTTCTCCACATTTGTGCAAAAAAGGATCGGTTCTTTCATAAAAACCGCAGGGTTCAACCCAGGTCATGTGGGAACAATAAAACCAGGACCTATCTGAAGCTATATGGGTTCCAGACTGCAAAGCAAAAGAAAGGAGGAAATGTCAAGCATCTGAGTCTGTTTCAACTTCAGAAAGTTCCGAGACTACATTCCGTGTGTACCTCTTCAGGTTTTGCCATTGCTTTGAAGTACGAGTGTGCCTCTACCTCAAGCTCAAGATCAAGTCTGCTTTAAGCCAGAATGGCGATCAAAAGTGCCCTCCCTGAGTACCATTCCCTGCCAGAGGCATCTTGGCTGTGTTTGCAATGAGTTTTTAGGAGACCAACTGCGACGGTGGAAACTAGAGTTCGAATGGCTGATGCCTAGAACATAAAGGTTCGGGATTTCTGAGACTAAAGTCTGGTTTAAATACCCAGAGACGTGTCCTCGACTTGAAATCAGTATGGAAGCCCCATAGGTTGAGATAGCGTGTATGCACCTCAATTCTGGATACTGAACCAACCTAGTCTGCCACCCCGTTGGAGAATAGGAAGAAAGGCAACATCCAAAGTGTTCTACGTGAAGAATCCTTGTTAGTATTTCAGAGCCTTTGTACTGTGAGTTGAAGGTAAGTGTTCGAAGAGCACGAGGGGAGATCCCCGTCAGAGTAGAGTGGTTCATCGCCACTCACCCCATGAGGTGCTTTCTAAAGCGCCATTATGCTTGTTTATTACGTTCCTTAAACATCATGCATTGTATTGCATTGTACCTATCAAGTTTCTTTCTCATTCATGCACGATATTGTATGTACGGTTCATTCAAAGAAGTTCCGTTTGAGATCCTTTATTTTGTGTATCAATCACATTTCACTTCATTCACTTAGTGTATCAATCACACTTCATTCACTTTTGTGTATCTATCACACACATTCACATTTAGTATATCAATCATACTCTGTTCACATAGTGCATCTATCACACTTTGTGTTCATTTTCAGTATATCAATCATACTCTGTTCACTAAGTGCATCTATCACACTTCGTGTTCACATTTAGTATATCAATCATACTCTGTTCACTAAGTACATCTATCACACTTCGTGCTCACATTTTATCAATCATACTCTGTTCACATAGTGCATCTATCACACTTTGTGTTCACATTCAGTATATCAATCATACTCTGCTCACTAAGTGCATCTATCACAAGGAATTGACTTGCTAACAGCCTTTATATATGCAACTCCTTCTCTTCCGAAAGAGCTTACTTTTGATGGCATGAGCTTGTGAAGTCCCACAGCGGATATTCCTCCAACAGCTGATTCGATACCATCCATACAAGCAGCGGATTCTACCCCCTGACTTGATTCATCGGAGATTGACGGGTGTGATCGCAAAAAGTCTTTTGAAAGGGTAGCGGGTAAGACCTCTAATGCCGTTGGATCTCAAGTTCACGTACTCCTCTCGCGTAAGACACGTTTGGATCTCAAGTTCACATACTCCTCTCGTATAAGACACGTTTGGATCTCAAGTTCACATACTCCTCTCGCGTAAGACGCGTTTGGATCTCAAGTTCACGTACTCCTCTCGCGTAAGACACATTTGGATCTCAAGTTCACATACTCCTCTCACGTAAGACGCGTTTGGATCTCAAGTTCACTATTCCACCTCTCGCATATGACAGACACGTTTGGATATCAAGTTCACTTTCCTCCTCTCGCGGACGAAGCATTTGGATCTCACATTCACTACATCCAACATTTATGCTTTCATTGAGTGTCACATCATTGTCCTGATTGCATTTCATTGCATGATCATAAGTTATGTTTTGCATTTCATTTTGCATTTTGCCCTTGAACTATGCAGGTTTGATTCCTTGCAAACGCGATACGCAGGCAACCCTCGGGTTCAACCAATTATTTGCATTTGTTTGTTTTGCCAAAGTCTTACGATCTTGTCAAATGGGTCGTCTTTGGGCTTTGACATTCACTCACGTCACGAAATGACTTTGAGTACTATTAAAGAGAGGCAACTGTAGACACCCCAATTTTGACCGCTCGTAAGACTTAGGCGTTTTATTCCGAACACCCGATGATGAAAGTTACATCGTGCAATCTTTTGAATTCTCAACGAAGAAATTTGGATTCAAGCTCTAATCCCAAACCTTGCACCGCATTTTGGCCAAACTATTTTAAACCAAAACCTTCTTTCAAAATATTTGTCCAAATGCTTCTACGATGTTCCGAGGCTCGCATTTCATTTAAAACTGCACTTGTCAGTAAACTGAGTAAGGACGAAGTGGAAATAAATGAAAGGGAGGTGAATTCTTTAAAAACAAAAAAAAAAAAATCTTTAAAACATCTTGGTTAAAGGTTTGGAGTTGAAGAAAATTGGAGGAAAGGGAAGAAAACTAGTTGGGGAGAAGTTAGGTATAAAATCGTTAAAAGAAAACTGAGCAGCCTTCATTAAATCAGGCTTATCTCTTTCTACAGTTAGACTTTAGCTGTAAGGCCACCACCATTGGAAAGAGGACTTTCCGGGGCTTCATTTTAGACTCAAGAAACTCCTAAAACCGAGTCCGGATGAGGGAGATATGGCTGTTTGAAGTTAGGCATAATTCCGATAAGGTCAAAACTGAGAAACCTTCACTAAAATAGGCATATCTCTTAGCACACTTAGAATTTAGATGTGAGGCCAGCTCCATTGGAAAGAGGACTTCCGGGGCTTCATTTTAGACTCAAGAATCACCTGAAACGGAGTACAGATGATGGAGATATGTCTGTTTGAAGTCGGGCCTGAATGCAGATTTTGGAGTCCGATCAGACCTCACCGAGGTCGTGCCGTCCCTTTTGACTTTTCAAAGCTGTCCAAATGTGCTGGTGTTTGGAGGAGCAACAGCTCAAGGCCTATAAATACAAGGCTCAAAGTGATGTTTTAAGGGAGACAAAAAAACATTATCAAGAGTTAAGAAAACAATATCAAGTTAGAAATATCATATAGAAATATCAAGTTAGAAATATCAACAAAGAGAAATATCAAGGTGTTAGGCAATATCCAAGAGTTGAAACCATCTTTGTTCTTCCTTGTTCTTCTATCCATCCATAGCATACAAGAGCTTGAACTTAAATCTTGATTTGAGAATTGAAAATCATACTCAAACTTGAGGGTGTTTTGGAATCAAGTTTGATTTACAACAAGAACACTTCTCTACAAGAGGTAAAGCCTCCTTTGTTCATCTTTTTCTTGTGTTTTCATATGATTTTGGTACTGTTTTGAGACTGTTTTGAGGACTGAAACTTGTGATTAAAAGCTACCCAAAGGTGGAGGGGTTAATCACCCTACTTTGAACTTTATTCAAAGCTTGAATCCATGTGTTTCCCACTTGTTTTCGCTAATTTTTCCCACTGTTTTGGGGCTGATTTAGGACTGTTTTGGGGCTGTTTTTCAACATTTATACTATGTGATAATGGAGGGGTTAGCCACCCTTCCTTCTACTTGTTTATTAACTTGATCCTATTTAATTTTGCTCGTTTTCTATAACTTAATTTCAGCGCTATTGTATGCTATTAGGGGGCTGTTTAATTTATTTCAATGATTTATGCTTTAAATATCAAGTTTGTTTGTACTAACCAATTAATCAACTTCCCATAATCATCTCTGCAACCTCCCTCCATTCTTTGCTTATTTCGATTAAAAAGTTGTGAAAAATTAAGATTGCTGTTCAAGTATAAGAAATGAACTCTTCCTTGCTTAATGGTTTAATCTCTTCGTAGGTTCATTGCCAAAGGTATAAAACGCTCTATGCTTAATAGTTTAATCTCTTTGGAGATTCACAACCAAAGGCATAAAACGTTTTATGCTTACGAGGTTCATTACCAAAGGTATAAAATGTTCTATTCTTAATGGTTTAATCTCTTTGGAGATTTACTACCAAAGGCATAAAACATTTCATGCTTAGGAGGTTCATTACCAAAAGTATACAACGCTTCATACTTACTGATTTAATCTCTTAGGGGATTTACTACCAAAGACATAAAACGTTCTATACTTAATGGTTTAAATTCTTTGGAGGTTCACTAGCCCAAATGTATACATGTTCTTATACTAAAGCACAATCTTTTATTTTTCAATTCTCTTTATTCATCAGTGTGTTTACTTGTAAGGGACTAATTGACCCTTGGAAATCATCAACGAAAGTGTCATTATCACTCAAGTTTGGATTTTTCTAAGTCATTATCACTTTTGAGTTTGACTAGTCCCTGTTACACATCATGAGTTTGACTTGGAATCCCTTATCGCTTGTAAATAAGTTTGACTCTTCAGTTATAATTTCTCCCGAAGAAAATGAGATTTGTTTCTCGGGTTAAGTTGATACTTGTTTCTCTTTATTGCGTTTTGGACTTAATGGATGCAAATATCACTTTTGCACAAACAGGAGAAAAGATAAAGAAATGGAAAGGTAATAAAAAAGGCTAATAAAATTAGTTAAAATTGGATTACAACCGACATAAAGAACCAGTATGATTAATTGAATTCGGTCGGAGGTTATACCGAGTTTATTATGTCAAGACTTGTCTTACATCAATTCATGATAATTTGATGAACCTTGAAGTGTCTCTACTTCCCTTCTTGAATTCATTTTATGATAGGAGAGATGGGTGATTGTTTATTCATTGCATTTATTGATCATTGTCCAAATTTTATCCGAGATCATCAAGCAATCAACTTACTAAGTGATGGTTTTGGAGATGATTCCAACCCTCTCTTGAGTATTTTTATGATAGAGAAGGGTAAAAAAAAGACAAATATGGCTAGGAATACCCTGTCTGCACTGTTTCACCTCAGGTACAAAAAACAGATTTCCATAAGAAAAAAAAGTATTGGATTTATTTGGGGCTCGACTGAGTCGCGTTTTGGGGTCGGCAAGGCTCCAATAAATTGCAAAACAATACACTTTTGGTCGAAAGTAGTAACTAGGGGTGAAACGGAACAAATCCCAGATAGGCAGACAAAATAATTCCTGAGGAGCATCGAGCAATCATTGCATATTATTATTATAATAAATTAGACGGCCTCTTTCATTTATTATTCATTCGGCTTTGTAATAATTATTTTTTCGGACACTTGGACATTCAGACCCTCCTTCGCGAGGACAAATATGTAATAAGTTGTATGTCTTCCAACCCCCATTCTTTCTCCCTTTTATTTACCAGCTTATGATGGTTAGATTAGGGACATCATGTTTAATTAGCATTTTCCATGATTTGCATCCATTCATTTACATGCATAAAAGTTCAGCTCATCATATTATTCAAATGTCAAATTCAAACTCCTTACTTACATACATGCGCTATCACATGCCTTGAATTAACTCACATGCCATACTAGTAGCCGAACCTTAATTGCATTTTGCATGTGTTGCATTAGTCATTAAATTAGGATCATGCATTTTTTTTTCTAACTATTTGCTTTCTTTTTGAACTCGCCTTTAGACATTAAGGTAAGCATTTTTGCTTTAGCATATTGCATAAGTATGAATGCTGTCATATCACACATACTACCATGAGGCTAACTGCTTATTTGACATACCTGTTTGAATGCCTGTGGATGAAGGCTAATCACTTGAATTGAGATACTTTGATTCATGTATATATGAGATCACCATTTTAAGTGATACATATTCAAAACATTTTTTTCAAAACAAACATGGAGTAAGGGCTATTCATTCTTCCAAAAGGGAACGCGAAAAGCCGAGCTGCAGTTTTTGGCGACTTTGCTGGGGAATTAGAGAACTTGACTCAAACTTTATGATGTGAAATTTTATCTACATAAATATAGTCTTTGCATTGCGTTTGCATTGGTGCACCTAAGTCCCTGTGTTTGCCATTTGTTATTCCTGGACGGTTTGCCGGAGGCTTGCCTACAAAGCTTGCCAAAAGGTTGACCGGTCATAGGGTCTGTCAAGTTGGGAACACAACCCTTGGATCTGGATTACCGCTGTATCGCTTGATCCTCCTTTCACTTCTCGGTGTTAGGTGTGAAAGGTATATTAGGTAGTCTTGCTGAGCTACCCTCTGTGACTATTTGACCTAATGCATATAGTACGCTCTAGTGACTATTCAAATTAGGACATGATGCTACCCGTACAGGATGTTATGAAACCACTTGCTTGAAATAGTGCAACCTAGATCATGTCAAAATCTAGGACAGGGTAACCCTACCCCCTCATAGGGGTGTTTTGGTTCTTTTTATGTGGTATGTGCTTTAACAGTGAAATATACAGGGTGGTTCATAGTAGTGGTACAAATGAGCAATCAGTCGAAGAACAAAGTTCAGTGGGGATCATAGTTCAGCTGCGTGTTGTATTGAGAATTGGGGCCGAAGTGGTGTCCGTTTTTTTAAAATATGTTTTCTTTCTTTCTTTTTGCTAGGTAGTTTTTCATCATAGCTTCAGAAAGACTCGATATTCCCCGAGTTGTTTGGACTCGTTCTCGTAGGCTTTGTAAAACGCAAGATCTTGTTGACGGTCAGCCAGTGTTAGTTTCTCTCCCGTCGGTTACTCAACAAAGAAGGAATAGATAGTCAGCATCAGTACCAAGCACTCAGTAAACTCCTGTTCACTCACCAGTATCTAATTCATCTATTCCAACAATGGCACAGAACCCAACACAAAACACAGAAGAAGTTGCTGCCATCCAAAGGACCATGGATACGGTCAACCAATGGATGGCCACACGGGATGAAGTCATCGCTGATCTGCGACGGCCATCTAGGGCATCTGCATCTACTGTACATCCGGTCCCAGCTGCCCAACCAAATCCTGATCTCCCTCCACCATTGGAAACTCCTTAGGTCCCAGATCCTCATGAGATGTTTCCAACAGCTTCAGCTTACAGACCTCTGGTACAACCTCCTATGGGAACCATTCCCTTCGATATGAATGAAGTTGATCCAACCATGATCAAAATTGCTAGGTTTGAGAAAGCCTTGAAGAAATCCCAGGGTTTCAATTCAATTCCCGACATTGAGGACGGGTACACTGAGGCTTCAGTTAAGTTGCCAGAAAAATTCAAAATGCCTTACATTGATAAATTTGATGGGAGTGGGGATCCGATTGTGCATGTTCACTTGTTTTCAGATGTGTTAAGGCCCATGGGTTTATCTAGGGCACAAAAACTCTCATTATTTGGGAGGACCCTGTCAGATGTAGCAGCCATCTGGTACGCCAAACTGGAGGACTCAACGAAGTGGAATTGGGAAGAACTGGCTGAGGGGTTTGTTAACCGATACTCATACAATACTAAGATAGAAGTAACAATCAGTGAGCTGGAAGCAACGACTCAGAACCCTAAATAACCCTTCATTGATTTTGTGGCAAGATAGAGGGCAAAGGTAGCCAGAATGACGAGCAGACCTTCTGAAAGAGAACAAGTCAGGTTAGTGGTCCAAAACCTCGTGCCAGACATGTTACAGAGAATGATAGTGGCACCGTTGTCCATATTTGCTTCCTTACATGAGTTAGGGGTTCAAATTGAGAGCGCCTTCAAAAAGGGCATCATCCAAAGAACAAGTGAACCTGCAAAAAAGCCATTCACTCGGAGTACCAATGCTAGTACTAGCACTATTCCGCGGCCTGCAGATGTTAGTACCATTGCTACATTATTGGCCAAGATGGTCAATCCCTTTGCTGCTGCCACAAACTCACAAACCGCACAAAATAGTCAACCTTGGAACCGAAGATCTTTTACCCCCCTCCATATGAGTCCAACCCGCGCCCTCAAGGTGTTGATGGACAAGGGGCATCTCAAGCCTCTTGATCCTCGCCCTCTCCCAAACCCACTGCCAGCTAGACACGACCCAACCCAATATTGTATTTTCCACCAACAACATGGCCATCATACAAATTCATGCTATCGTCTACATCATGAGATTCAGAATGTCATTCACAACAAAGTCATCACCCCTCCTAAACCAAATGTGACAACTAACCCACTTCCTACACATAACCAAGTTTCTCCCCCCAGAAATATTAACCACATCCAAACACTACCACCTACCTTCAACCCAAGCATATGTATTACCTTGTCCCACCTACCAAAATCGAGGTGGTTATTCCAAAAGGCACAGATATGTGCATGTTGGATCTAGCCCTACAAATCCAATCCAAAAAGGTTGTGGCAGGAACAGAGACAGAGGAGAGTGCATTAAAGACAAGGTTATCTGATACCTGTGTCATAGAAAAGGGGGCTTCGCTTGCAGAGGAGTATGACCCCAGTTTATACATTGTGGCCATTGATCAACCAAAACCAGTGGTCCTATTGCCGGATGTTCTCAGTGTTAATGCTATCGGGGAAAGCCAGTTAGGGCAACATCAGAACGATTGGCCTGAACAAGGCCTAAATGACTTGGCCAAACTGGAAGAGGATCTAGTTCAGATAGAAGAAGACCTAGCCAACCTCTACTTCTTTGAAGAAGAAGAAACAAGCAGTGTCAAGATAAACTGGTTGGATTCAAGTCAACCAAAAACAAACAACGGTTGGTTTGGTGACGAAGAGCTAGATGAGGTGGAACAGACAAAAGGGGTCAAGGAGGAAAAAGCCGAGACCACATCCATTACTAGTACAGAACAAGTGCTAGAACAATTCCAGCAGGAGAGAATGGAAGAAATTCAAAGGAAGATGGCCTTGCCAGAAACCAAAACCATAGTTGGAAAGTAAAGTTATGCTGTTGAGGGGCATGATGAGAACATGCTCTAAGTAGAGTCTGACAAAAGCTTGGCCATGATTGCTGGAGAGTGGTGAGAAGATAATGATCTCAATCATGCATACACGGACGAAGGGTGGAAATCCAATACCCCCGACGATACGTGGTATACAGAGGAAATGAATCACATGACCCGGAGTGGTTGATACTTCAAATCTATGGCTGTAGATCAACCAGAATCCTCTAACAAAGGGGTTGATAACACCAAAGAGAAGGACTGTGAAGACAACCCGGTTTTGAAACAGCTCAAGAAGATTCAGGCATATATCTCAATCTGGGGATTGATAATGGCTTCCCGGGAGCATAGACAAGCATTGTTAGAGGCAATGAATCACACCAAACTGCCTATCGACACTACTGCAGATCAACTGGTGTCGTTAGTCACATCCGTCGATGTTACGCCAGTGATATCTTTCACAGATAAAAAGCTGCCACCTGAGGTTGCCAGCCACAACCGGCCTTGTATGTAACTCTGGAGAGCCGAAAGAAGTGGATTTCGGTAGTGTTAGTAGATACTGGATCGGCGATCAATGTGTGTCCGGCACAGACTGCTTATGCCATAGGTTTAAGGCCTGTTAACTTCACACCCACAACTCAAGTCGTCCGAGCTTATGACAATACAAGTCGGGATGTCATGGGAACATTCAAGAGCCATATCCTGATCGGCCCATCCGAACATGAGGTAGAATTCCATGTAATGGATGTTCCAGCTACCTTCAATCTACTATTAGGAATGCCTTGGCTGCATCAGATAAAAGCTGTGTCATTAACAGTTCATCAGTTGGTGAAATACCCCTTCAAATGTGGGATTGCTGCGGTGTACGGTAATTCTTCGATCCATCCTCCCCGGGGAGCTGCCACACAAATGCTGGAAATCATACACGGGGAAGAAGATGTATTCCTCTCTGGCTTCTCACTAACAGAAGCCCGGGAAGTCCAATCTATCATGGCAGAAGCTGACGGAATCTATGTGAGTGCTCAGTCCATCTACATGATGAACAAACAGGGGCATATGCTTGGATCGGGACTAGGCAGGAGTGGCAGGCAAGGAGGCGCTGTTACTAAGGAGTTGATTCACAACCCCCACGCTTTTGAGCTGGGATACAAACCTACTGTTGAGGATTGGCAAAAGAAGTGGGCTGAGTTGAGACGAAGAATTAAAGCAAAGAATGATGGAAAATGATATGAGTTAGTTCACAAACCAATACGGGGGACCTTGAACGGACGCTTTGTTCGCCAAGGAGAAGATTTCCCCTTTTGTGGATTTCCAGAGCCTTGGTTTGACTAGGAGACGAAGACAATCTATCCCGGGTTTGAGATCTTTTTCGGGCACCAGTTACCGGAAGAGAAAGATGAGCAGATGGACCTGAGTACTAATATAGGTCAAGGTAGGACTGTAACTGTGAACGTTGAAGAAGAAGAGCTGTTGGAAAAAACACTGACTGACCTACTAGCAAATTCTACTGTCGGAACTGAGTCTGACAACTTGGGGGATAGTTTTACTATCTCAATGATCGCGGATAAACCAGAAGTCGATTTCTCTAAACTTATTGTGGATGCATCTGAGGCTCCACACCTAATCTGGAAATTTGAAAAAGGCATCATCAGCAGTTCTGAATCGGATAATAAGTCCGAATCTGATTCCATTGAGTCTGTAGAGTCAGAGTCAGATTCGAGTTCTTCTGAGTCTGGTACTTCCGGGAGTGGTAACCCGGATGCCAAAGTCCTGTCAAAGTCGTCTTTTAGTTTTTCTTTTGAGTCAACTGTAACCGAGGACCCAGACTTTACAAATGGGAATGTCATAGAGTTTGCTTACTCTCTATGCCTTTAGTTTGTTGCACTGATCTTGATTTTCAGAATTTTGACTTAAATGAAGAGGAAGAAATTCCTCGAGCTTTGAAAAATTTGGTTGACCAAAAGGAGGAGAGGCGCGTTAAGCCCTGTATAGATGAAATCACTGCAATTAATGTGGGTACTGAGGAGGATCCCCGTTTGGTCCAAATCGGATCCACGTTGTCTTCGGAGGAACACGAGCGTTTAATCACTTTATTAAAAGATTTCAAAGATGTTTTTGCGTGGTCTTATGAAGACATGCCTGGAATAGATCCTGAGATTGTACAGCACCGGATCCCTCTCGACCCC
>NW_021025170.1:373065-396545 GCF_004153795.1 Camellia sinensis | reverse complement strand
TCTTTGCTAGCTTTCATGCTTTAGGACCTTTGCATGCTATACTTGTGTTTGATTGAATGATTTGGCATCATTTCTTACTTAATTTCAGTGCATTTAGTGTTGTTACACTTCTGCATTTGTTACTCCTTGAGCCTTCTTGAGGGTTGTGCTCTTAGGCTTACTTGGTTGGCCAATGCATTGTACATGCATGCTTTGTATTTTGTGCCTTTTATTTTGGTGTTATAGCCACTGATTTGGGCATGACATAGAATTCAAAATGCAAGATCGAAGGTAAGGATAAAGGGATCGAAATAGCTACAACCCAGAACAAGTTCCATTTCCACAAAACTATAATGGCATTGCCCATCATGGGTATGTCTATAAAATCACCAAAGACGATGAAAACTAGAAACAATAAATAAAAAACAGATCTGATAGATGAGAACTTGAAACTGAAAATACAAATACAAGGGTGGCAAGATCCAAACAAATAACCATCAACCGACCTATATTCAAAATCATAAATTTCAAAATAAAATTGCTCCAAATGTACCCCAATTCCGGAAATCTAAAATTTCAACAACAAAGTCAAAAAAAGTTTTGGGATTTCAAAGATCTAATCTTAAACGAAAGAAAAACAAAACAAAATGAAAACTGATCCACAATATTAATTAAATCCACCACAAAATTTGTATGTACGAGAATGAAATTCCCTAAAAACAGACAGATTTAAAATTCCCTAAAATTCAACAGATTTAATCAAAAATTAATTCTAAAAAACAAAATTATTTTTAATAACAGATTGAATTCCAAACAGATCTATGAAGTTGCAAACAGATCTATGAATTCCAAAAGTGTAAACCATGCTTCTATACGAATTCAATACAGATCCAACACAGACAGATCTATACAAATTCAATACAGATTCAACACAGACAGATTTAAATCAACACAGACAGATCTATACAACTTCAACACAGACAGATTTAAATCAAAAAATCTGTTGCTTAAATAAAAAATTAAATCAAAGATTATACATTCCAAACAAACAAACACAGACAGAGATCGGGGCGAGAGAGAGAGAGAGAGAGGCTTACCTGTGAGAGAGAGCCGATCGGTGTGGATGCAAAACCAGAGAGTAAGAGACTGAGATGAGAGAGTAAGGGAGATGAGATAGTGAGGGACACAGATCAGAGTCAGAGAGAGACAGATCTCATATGTCCGAAAAAAAACCAAAGATCGGGGAGAGAGAAACATAGACAGAGATCAGAGAGAGGGGCTTTACCTGTGTGCGATGAGGTCGATCGATCGGTCGATCTTGTGAGAGAGAGATTCGATCGTTAAGTGAGTGCATAGATGAAAATCGCGAGTGAGAGTGAGAGAGAGACCGAGAGGAAGAGAGGAGATAGATAGATACAGTTCTGATGATGAGTGATGAGTGAGTGGATTTGATTAGGTTAGGGTTTTCTTTGTTTTGGACAATCAGATTTAAAGGGGCAAAAAAGAGGTAATTTTGAACGGTCAGATCAGATTTAAAAAAAAAAAAAAAAAGGGTTATGCGGGCGGGTTGGGCGGGTGCGGGTCAAACCCGCAACCCGCCCGCAACCCGAAATTTACATAAAATCCAAACCGCACCCTACCTTAATGTGTTTGCGAAACCGCCCATACATGCGCGGTTCGGATCGGGTAGGGCGGTTTGGGCGGTTCGGATGACCCTATGCCCAGCCCTATCATCTGCTAATCATTATGATACAAACCATAATAGTGTCAACATCCCATCATCTCAAAATAAGTGATCGATTTTAAAAAAAAAAATTGACCATAGCTTGCGCAATTCTAGATTCCAAACATAAGCCTTATCAGCACCTCTTACGATAAGTATATACAACGGAATCCACCATGTGCGCCTCACATGAAGTGATTCAATATCACAATTCTAGATTCCAAACATAAGCCTTATCAGCACCTCTTGCGATAAGTATATACAACGGAATCCACCATGTGCGCCTCACATGAAGTGATTTAAGATCACTACCTCTTGCGCAATAACCTCTCTAAAGATATTTTGGTGACCAATTTGTGTTCATTCTTGATGCGCCCAACTAGCGCATTGAATCTTACAAGGAGCAAATTAATATACTACCAGTAAAGCATTTTATCCACAGTCTAATGAGCAAGGTCAATGTCTAAACAACTCAGTTGACCATTTACCAAAGATAACACTTACCATGCCGAACGCCCACATAGCGTACTTTAGGCTCCCATAATAAAGAAAAGATCAAGGAATATAGGTCATTGTTTCTCACAAAGACAATCCGAGAATTCACTTAATAGCTAAGGCTTTGGCTTTTACCGATAGGTAAGTCAATGGATTTGTAATTTTGCATCTAGAATCATTCTAGGATATTCTTTATGTAAGTCATCGAAGACAAACCGAGAACTTTCCTAAAACAATCCCTAAGGATCGTACATCCGAGCATATAAATTACATCACCCATGTCTATCATATCTAAAATAGAGGACTGCCCACCCTAGGTGGCGACAACCTTATAAATTCCTGGCTCATAATGACTAAGAAAGGAAAAAGTTCTTTTAGGACCATTGATCATACCTCAGTGGTCTTCATCGATCATCGTCGGCTTATCATGGCTTAACGAAATCTAAAAACCACTATTTGGATAATTGTTTTAGGCTGTAAAAGATTTATTAGAACTAGCAACCTTTTTACGCTCCTAACTTTTCATCATAAAAGTAGAAGGTAAATCTCTACGGATCTACTTATCCAATTCTCTAACGAGAAAGTTGCGTCACAATGTCCACAAATCAATGTTCCGAACTTATGTCAATCATAGCCTAAGTTAAAATAACCTCATTCCCCACGAGGTAGTCTTCTCATGGTCTACACTTTTCTTAATGGTGCGACTTTTCGGTATCTAGCGAGTCTTATGCCTCAACAATGACTATCCAAATTACGCATAACTTTAGAACAGTTTCGCATCATAATGGAAAGTCAACCAAATTATAGAAATATTTAATCCTCAAAGACTTTGTCTTAAACTGTGCAACATTAATCCATTTTCTAAAAACAGGGGACTAGAGCCTTTGGCATTATCCTAGGCTCTTTATCATCTTGCGGAGCAATCATGAATGTTTCCCTCTCAATCACCCAGTGATAACGTGAAAATTTTTCACATTCGCTACCACGCAACTAAGAATGTAGAGTATTCTTCTCTAATGGAGTAATCCATTAGTAGGCATATCGCTCCCACTGTCCCTAGGATATTGAAAATTTCTTTCCATTCTCAACTAGGCTACATAGAACGCTATGTGTAGAATTCTCTATCTTATAGAGTTCCAAAAACTCTATTCACGTCACCTTTACTAAAAAAACTTTATGTGACTTAGTTACACTCCCACAAAGCTGCTTACCTATATACACATGACCTAAAGGGTTTACTTGACAGCATACAATAATGCGCCTCGTGACCCTATGTGTTTACAAGACAGCATACAATAATGCGCCATAGAACTCTAGGTCTTAACTTCGCAACCTTATGAGAAGTAAAAATAAAGATAAGCTGCTTAATGGTTATAGATCGCCCATAGATGGCTCTCCACTAACCCATTACATAAATGGAGTGTAAAATCTGATATGGAGGGCACTTAGTTAGGGATATAGGCAACAAACTAGTGCAATTTCCAATTGGAAAACATTTTGCGCCATTATCCACCTAACATTAACAATATTTAATTCTTTATCTCTATTACACCATTGTGTTGTTGAGTACTAGGAATAATCAATTTTCTAAGCATCCATCTCTCTTCACAGAGTTTTCTAAAATAACTCAAATAGATACTCGCCACCTTGGTCAAAACTAAAAGCACAAAAGCTATTATCTAATTGATCTCAACCTCATATGTGCAATGTCAAAAATCATCTCAAAACTTTTGACTTATGGGAGATCAAATAGTCTTGACTCAGATGCGTATCGTAATCTATAAATGTGTCGAGATTGAGGCTTAACTATCATACCCTTATACATATCTAGTCACAAATATTATAGTGGACTAAATGCGCCAACACAAATGACCTTCTACGGCTTTCCTACTTACTTGTGCGCAACCATTGCGAACAAAGTTACACATTCATATGAGAGTAGGATGTCACAAGCGAGTGGGCCCGAAAGCGCCTACTCAAACCATCCATGTCATCTTCTCATTAATGTGATTAAGTACAACAAGCCACCGGTTTATGTCCAATGTCATAAACTAATTCCAATCATCCTAATGTGTGAGTTCTCGAAGACAAGTTTAAAGGTTTAGGCCTAACTAGGTAATGACTCATGACTAATTCATGTTCACTAGATCATAAAAGGATGTCATGGAGATACCAAGTGCACCTAAGTCGCAAATTTAACTAGTAAGTGCTAATCCCCTGCACTTTCAAGTTAATTTTATTCTCCATACACTTTACTATATCTAATTGAAAGATGACGATACTCCTCTTGCCATATCTATTTCTCGCTTCATAGTTACTTGCAATTAATTCTACTATCCACAAGAATGAGAGAATAAGCTATCAACTATGACAGCTCCTGAAGTAACTTAAGTGCGAATTAGACTAAAGAGTCTAATTCAACACAATGCTCTCACGAGCCATGGGTCAAATTCTTAGAGTCATAACAACCTTGTCGGCCTTGACCTTTTCATTATTATGCTGCAACGTTTGCGCTTAGTGGTAAACGTTATTCAAAAACGTTAGCCTAGATAAGGAATCATACAAAGAAGCCTCTCCTCATGTCTCACACTCAAGTGTGGAAACAGTAAGTGTCCAGACTTAGACAAGTTGGCAATGCTAATAGATTTTGCAGCCACTAAGCGCTAATCTTTTCACTTAGTGTTAATAGATTTTGCAGCTTCTACGCGCTAATCTTTTAACTTCACGTGATATTTCAATGCACACTATTATAGTGCATGAAATTTTGCTCTATCCACTCTCAATAATTGGGTAGAGAGCAAAACACTACTCATACTGGCTACTTGTCTTACACTTAATGACTAATTTATTCAAGCTCGCATTTCTTGGATGACGTGACTCTTGAATGTTACTTCATCCAATGATGTAACATTATTTACAAGTCAAATTACAAAGTCAATCCGCGCAGCTCAATAGTCAAGATCATATACAGATCTATTGAGGGCTTACTAATTTCATAACTCCAAAACTCGCCAACCAAAACTACGTAGCGTGCCGCTAACCATAGCGCATACATTAGTTTTTATTATGCCAAACAAGGCAACAAAACCACGGCGACTTTGAGTCATGTTTCCTTACTTTGGCTCAATTAAGATTTGACCTAAAGTCTCCAAGACTTTTGCTCATCTAAAGAATGGGATTACATTGTTCACATTTGAACATCTCTACTAAGTCTAGGTCAACCAAATTAACTTCCATAAGCTAAGTCAATTTAGAGAGAAATTTGCATTGGGATTAATTTGATTAGCATAATATAATTTTGCCGCAAAATTCTAAATTAAATAGTGACAATATTAAACAAGTTGCAAGATCGAAAATCCGCTATACTCGTAATCATCTCTTGCGCCACAGGTGATAATTATCCAAAATTTAATTTAATTTATGCACAAAATATTAATTTTCTGGAGTTAATCTACAAAGATTTCTTTCAACCGAATAACCTCCCACTAGCTATGGTATGTCTAAAAGCATGATAAAAAATTCTAATTCCATACAATAACATCATAATATAGATTCACAACCAACTCATGCTATGTCTCAATTAATAATGGAATTTAAACAAATAACAATTAATCATGCTATTCTAATTACAACATACTAGAAACTCTAGGCAAAAAATAACAATATGTTGTATTTAATATTCAAATTATGCCATAACAGAAACTATATCACTTCTGAAATTTTCTGGTATTTTCTGAAATTTTAAATAACTAATAAACACACATAAAATAAGAAATAAATATTCCAGAATCTGGTAAAATGATATAACTATACCAGTAAATAGTTAACTACAACAGTATTCTACAATAAACAAATTCAGCCCCAGAAACTTAATCATGCAACACCAGATGTATTTTAAACTAGAAATAATGAATTATTATTTCAGGAAAAATATTTTTTATTTTTATAAAATTTTCAAAATTTTACAGAAGATAAAAAAATTAATTCTGAGTCTAACGGTACCAACCATGCTTAAAACAAAGCTATAACGAATTAATTATGACCATTTAACGTAGTTCTGAATTTTAAAGAAAACAAACAGACCATTAACCACAACCGTCAAACCAGCCAAGCTGGCGCAGAAAACGACGCGACTCGGCTCGAAGAACGGCTCAGCGCTTGTCTCAGCGTCCGGCGCGCGCGTGAAAGCGCGGAATAGCGCATGCGTGGCAGCGCGTCTCAGCACGTAGAGGCGCGTGAGAGCACGTGTCCGCCGCTGACGACGTCATCAAGAGCATGAGGCACACCCGTCGCCTTTCGAGGTGTTTTTTGGTCCGATTTCGGTACTCCCAAACTCCATTTTTCACAACAAAAACATTTATAGCATCGAAAATCACATTTAATGAACATAAAAATGAGGTGTACCACATTCTCAATCTAATGGGAGTTGAAATTTTCCTCTTTTATAGACATTCATGTATATAATGTGTACATATATATATATATATATATATAAAATATACACATGATTAGAGAAAACACGAAAATACTCATTTACGCTCTGATACTAATGTAAATCAAAGGTAAACGCAACAGATGAAAAATTATGGTCATGCATTTTTTTGCAGAGTCTGAATTGAAGGATCTTGTGGGTAAATCACGTGCTTCCTGAACCTGGTCAATCAACCCAGCAATAGAGTGATATTACAGAATGAATATCACCTACACAAGTCACAGTGCAAAATGGCTCTTGATGTTGTATTTTGGGAGAGAGTCAGTATATCGGGAAAACATACGATATACGTTATTTTTCTCTTAATGTTTTTCTCTTAATCACCCATATCACATATTATATCAGATATATAGGATAATAATAAATCTATCCATATCAGTTATATCAGATATATAATATATCTATATCATCTATCCATATCAGTTGATATGGATAGATATAGATATCCTGAGTGGTTATCCAAATAGGTTTTGAATTCAAATTCAAACTTATTTGGATAAGGTTCAAAAGGTTCAGAAAATGGTCATGTCACATGGGCGCCCAATTTCTAACAGAAATATTTAAAATGAAAATGGATTAAATAGAATATAACATTTAGGAATATGACTTTTAGAAAAATGATCCTAAAATTAAAAGTAATTCTAACTATTTAATTTTCTTTTATATTGATTTGGAAAATAAAAATATGTAGAAATAGAAATTATATAAAAATTATTGAAAAAATTAAATATAAATATGTTGTAGTTGGATTATCATATAATTATTTTATATGATATACATACATATTAAATTATAAGATTATAAAATAAACATTCTTAATTAAATTAAAATATCAACTGTATAAAAGAAATTCACCAACGACTAACTAAGAAAGAATCACATAACAATATCAAAACCCAAAAAGAAAAAATAATGAAAACATCTCAACGATAGATATATCTCAGTGTGTGAAGTGATTAATCATCTATAATATGATGTCAAAACATAAAAGAACTTATTGTTCAACAATTGAAAAAATAACTCAAATAATAAATCCAAACACGAGAGATTCCTTGCGAGTATCATTGTTGTACAGGTTTGTCCTCCTGTAAGTTGTGATTATATGAAATTATGTACGAAATGAAATATTATTTAATATATAGAATCACTATAAAATTTAAACGACAAATCCATAATATATAATTGGTATTGGGTATTGAATAATGCACAGAAAAAAAAAAAAGAAGAAGACAATTTAGCATTAAAAACAATTCTAATACCCTTGAAAGAATTAAGAAGAAAAATATGAAACGCAAAATTGGTATCGGATTTGTGGATTATCTCAATTTACAATAAAAAATATATGAAAAATAAAAATTTGTCAAATAGAATCCATATAAAATAAGTAAAGTTAGTATAATTTAAATTATATTTAAGTTTGTGTAGAAGTAATTAAGAAAATATATACTGACGTGACTATCTTTAAAAAAAGTAAATACTTATAATGTGTTACCTAAAGATGAGAAAAACACTACTTTTAATAGTATATATATATATATGATGTATCTTAAAACAAAATGACCATAATAAACATCAAAATACATCCTTAATAGTAGTTCAAAGTTTTTCTGCACACATCTTTTAAAAATAGAAAATCTTAGAGCCCAACTTTTGATTATAAATAAATAAAAACCCTAATTTTTTCATTATTTTTTACTTCCTCCATTGTTTCTCATTTACTCTATTGTCCACTCTATTGTCTATTGCTTGCTACACAATGAATAGTTAAAAGTGTGTTAAAATGTGTTACATAAGAATTTGGTCCAATTAAATGTGCAATTATAGAAAACCAAACGATTAAATATATATATATATATATAATAAAAAAAAAGTGCAGTGGAGATGCTTGAAAAAGTATGGTGAAAATGATCACAATTATATTTCAGCATCCCTATGCTCTCTCTCTCTCTCTCTCCGACTCTGTTGCCACATTGGATATGCTTTAAAAAGCATGAATAGATCCCAACTTGAGTAGTAGAAATACGAGGGCATATTGATTGCAATGTACGCAATATCGCCACAAATGCAAAACATGGAGGGGCGGATCTACAGTGGGACTGGGGGGTGCCATGGTCACCCCCAGGTTTTGGAAAATTACACTACTACCTCTATATTCATAGGTATTTGTAAAATGTACCATTGAATTGCCTCTTAATTTTTTGAAAATCATTTTACTAATTCTATATTTTCATTAATTTTTCACAATGTATAATGAATTGATTTTTGACTATTTCGTATGCTACTTGGCATCAATAAGATTTACACAATTTTATTTATACAATATGTTTATGTCACTTCTTTTTATTTTTATTTACTACATATTGTCAACAAATAAAATAATTTCATTAATATTTCATGAATTTAGAAAATAATTAAAAAGAAAAAAAAAACTTGTTAGATTTATTTATTTATTTATTATTGTAAAGTAATTTTTTCACAACCCTTATATAAGAAATTACTCTCTATTAGTAATGTAACAACAATTTTTTTTTTTTTTTTCACACAATCTCCTTGGCCCTCTGGACATAATTTTTAGTTCCGCCACTGAAAGCATGTGCTACACACTTCGGTCATCACAACTAGCTTGGTTCATTCAATAAGCACAAGTTGCAAAATATGTGAGATTTGGTAAAACAGCAGTGATTTAGACTCCCTCAAACTTCAACCCCCACCCCCCCTACACACACGTGGCGGGTGATGATTGGAGGAGAAGAAAAAATGGAAAAAGAGAAAGTGACCAATCAAAAAAGAAAGGAGATCAAAGGAGGTAGGGGGAAAAGGGGTCTCAATCTTTATTCTTTGGCAAAATTGGTTGATTTACATCTACTGAAAGGCAAAAGGGGACCAAGCGGAGACTGCAAAACTTGAGACAAAGATCAAAAGAAGTTTAGGAAACTGAAGATCATCTAAACCAGAGTTCACAAGGTCAACAGCTAAATCACTTTACAAGAATCAACATATCCTATCTTTATAATTTCTTCCATCACAGGATCAGCAAATCTTCAGATAAGTGATCTTAGACCTATTTGTTTTGGCAACTCTTCCAATCTATTCTTCAAACATATCAAAAGAGATGCTAATAACCAAACACAGCCATCACTCACATTACTCTGGAAGTGCATCAACAATTTCAACCCAACTCACCACATAAAGAACACACTGTCATACATAAAGAACACCGCATTCACATACAAGATGAATAGCCAGCTTATGATATTAAGCAAGCAACATATGGATAAAACAATCATCGTAGACAATCAAAATCTTTCAGTGTAAGCCAAGTTAACCTAAATTGATTCTCTATAATGGGACCTAATCACATACAATTGTAGACATACACACTCAACATATTGATACAACTTCGTGTTCTTCTAGGCATGTGCCAAGCACAAAACCATACTTTTTTATGCCTAATAAACGAGAAATTGCCTAATTAGTAGAATACATCAAGGTTTATTGAACACATACAATAAACGAGAAATTGCCTAATTAGTAGAATACAATAAACCGTCTTGATCACAAAGTCTAAAGTACTCAGAAAGTCCAAAGCCAGACAAATGCTTCAAGTTCTGTGATTTAGATCTTAGGTGTCAGAGCTGGCATTTGCATCACATATATTGCACACCGAAGTTCACTGAAGAAATTCATATGCAAACCAGAAGGTGTGGCGCTGATTGCAGGAGGCTTCTGTTGGTTGAGTTTTCAGAATTTATTTTCTGAAAAATTATCAAAAGTTAATTTGGTTTAAAAAAACAAAAACTCATTAATTTCATATGGATTTCTCTTTTTTGGAAAAGAAATAATTTTTAAAATTTCAAAAATAACTTAGTTTTTTATTGTTCCCCTGCCCTATGCACCACTCCCTGAATACATCAAACGCAGGTAAGGCAAAATTATTTATTTGAATACAAATATCCAAGAATAATGAAAACAAAACAAAAGTATATGGCAAATCCTAAACAACCTAAACATTAACCTAAACAAAGGCAGACCACAAAGTTTTATAATTAACCAACACAATTACCTTGTACTGGATTAGCAAGAAAGGAAATATATATATATATATTTCAGGGATCAGCCTGAGTTTCCCCCAGCTTGTAAAGTAATTGTGGCTGATGGTTTCATACGCCATGCTACCCCTTGCCTTTGCGCAATATAAGGCTTTCTCACTGACCCAAAACAGAACCAATGTTTAAAAAGTTTTATTATAGAAAGAAATACAAATACAACTACTTTTTGAGAATAGGAATCAATAAGTGATGAAAGAAATGAAAATAGGAAAAAAAAAATTAATAAAACCTTCGAACAATCTTGGGAATTTCCATTTTTAACTAAGATAAATGATTGAACTGAACATGTGTTACAGATAAACGCAAATTGATATGGTCAACGAAAACAGAAGAAAGAGGAAGAAATGACCAGCTGCAAAGGTTGGAAACAGTGAAGGAAAAGGAAAAAAGAAGGGGGGAGCAGAGAATCACCATGAGAAGAGAGAGATGTAATAAGGGTGCGTTTGATGATTTCCTTCAGTGCCTTGTAATTGAAATGTGTTGTGCACGGCATACAACTCCAACCTTAGTTGTTGATACATTGCCCACAAGCATACCAGAAGGGCTTAAGAAATGCCATGTATACAGTTTATTCTACTACATCTTCAGGATTCAAGCTAGACATTCTGAAATTTGAGTGCATTATTTATAAGCAAGCTCAATAGATTAAACTAGTTGCTGCAATGTTATGATATACCCGGTGGTATGACGAAAAGTAAAATTACACTAACTGCAAATTGACATGTCAACTAGAAAATTAACTCAAGATCAAGAGCTTACTATTGAAATCATAGAGACTCCATAGAGTTCAAACAGATCCAAATTAAACTAGACCAAGTAGTGGTGTGAACACGTCATGCTTGAGAGGATGCAGGGTATGCATAAGCATATGTGTACACGAATAAATGAAAATAAATATCCAAGATAACAATAGGGCATGATGAGATTTGGTCTTATAGAATCCAAATATGAGGCCAAGTTCAGAAACAATTAACCCCATCCATAGACCAAATCTCACCACTTTTAGTCAGAAACAAAAGTTTAACTTTGAAGTGATTTGTCCTTTTCCAAGCTCGTTTAAACCCTAGAAAGTCACTCATTCTGGACAAACGAAATTGAAACAAAACTAGTAGCTTTTAAGTCTAGAAGAAGAGGATATTAAACTTAAATTTGAAAAAACAATAATAAAAATAAAAATGAATTTAGAATCAATTGTAAACAGTTACTAATCAGCTGCTGTTGATGAAGAGAATGTCCCTGAAGTCATCGGCATCAAGGAGATAGCGAAATACATACAACAAATACATTCCTGCAAAAAGAAAGGCCATCTCTTCGATGATTGTACAAATTTCTCAAAGAAATTGAGGCAAAAAAGTATACGAAACCCTAGCTCTCCGATTCTTCTGCTGCAAATTTGTCGAAGCAAAAAGATAGAAAAAAATTTGGACCATTTCTCGATTTGTGCGTGTCATCCTTGCGCAGGGGCCATGCTAATCTTCTCTGTATCGTTCCAATTTTATCGGATGTCCCCGAAGGGACAACGTCTTCTCTTTTCTTCTTTCTTATAAACTCCATGTCTATAACGTCGAAGTTTCGATGTGGGACTGGGACGACATCAATCAGACTGACTTTATGGTGGTGTCTGCTTCCATCTTCGTGAATTCCAACAGACACATCTCAGGCTCCATCGAATCGTAGCCATCAGCTGTATGTATACTTTTTTTCTCTCTCTCTCTCTCTCTCTGTCTCTGTATGTATGTATATAGGTATGGTGTTTGTCTATTGATTCTTCATTGGTCGAATTGATCTGCCCTCCAGATATTAGAAATTAAGAGAATTCTATTATAGACACGTCATGTAGTTTTAGTTATGTTATTTTTTTTTTAATTATGATTATTTTTTTAATTATGATATTATTCTAAGATATTTAGTTATGACTTTCTTATGTTTGGTTATGATTTTTTTTTTTTTAATTCATAAAGTATGAAATTATATAATTTTCTTCTATAATTACACGATGCATATAGTACACACTCTTTGAGGGGTATGTAGTTATCTTCTTCCTTAATTACTCTTTCTATTATTAGGTTTTTTTTTTTTTTTTTGGCCAAATCTTCTCTCCAATCCAAATCACATTGGAGGGCACTGTTGGGTCTCCGTGACCTCATTTTTGAAATGTTCAATGTGTAGGGTTTACCGATCATTTCATATCTAAAAAAAATTACATTGATCGGATATCGGTAACTACTTGATCAGATCACATTTCTATCAACGGTAGGTATGAGTTTTTAAATAAATTATTTATACAAATGTAATCTAATTAAGTGATTATCGATATATCTAATCAACGTGATTTTTTTGTAAGGTTAAAATACTCACACATTGACCAACTCGAAAATGAGGGCTTTGTGGTGGGGCCACAGTGGCCCAATAGCATCCTTCAATTAGGATATACAACTGGCGAGGAGCCTCCTTTTTTGTTTGGATGGTAAGAAAAGAACGGAAAGCAAACAAAGATGGCCCAAGAGCATCCTTCAATTAGGATACCCAATTGGAGAGGAGTCTCCACTTTTTGTTTGGATGGTAAGAAAAGAAAGAAAAGCAAACAAAGATGTTGGACGGCTTAAAAAATAAAATGTGATGTAGGGACATAGATTATATATATACTAGTGGTCTACACATTTTATGTGTGTAACTTAAAAAAACTAACAAATATAATGATAAAAACATATGTCCATATAGCATGTGTTGCTCAAATGATAAGAATTTTCATCATTAAACCCACGGTCATTGACTCAAGTCTTATTTGTCTCTATGTACGATTTTTAGGAAAACAAAAAGTGTGAATACTACCATAGGAGCAATTCTATTTTAACACACCTATTTATTTTTGTGCACAGACTTAATGGAACATAATTTTAATGACAAATTAGCAGTTGACCCATGCAATGCACGTGCTATTTTTTATATATGTAAATATTTGATGGTACAATGTGTGTTATAAAAGAATAATTTTAATTTAAAATTAAAATTAAAATTAAATTCAACTATGGTTTTAATTATTTATTTTGATAATATTGGCGCTATCGTTCTACAAAATCGTTACATGAATACTTATATATATTAATTTTAGTTAAATTATTTATGTATTTTGATAATTTTAGTTATATCGTTTTTATAAAAGTATAATTATCATATAATAATTTTCTATTATATATATTAAATTATAAAATAATAAAATAAATATTCATTGTGATATTAAAAATAATAATTAAATTAGAAGAAGAATTAGTAATATAAATTAAGGGATTTTTATTGATAAAACTCCTTTAGGAGTGTTCTAACCCAACAAATCCGTGAAAGAAATTTATAACCTAATTAGTCCCATATGTTTATACTTTTATTTCATAAGGTCTTTTTTTTTTTACTTATTTACATTTTTGTTAGACTATTATACTCTTATGTTTATTGTTAATATATATTACAAACTGTGGGGATATATTTTCTGAGTACCAACACGTGGCAAGGTGACGCCGACGTGTCAGCCGAGGTGCCACGTGTCTTGGTCGTGACGCCGAGGTGATCTCGGTAAAGCCGAGGTTATCTCCGAAGATATCGGAATCCGAGATAAGTGGATAAGGGACAAAAGTCCTAGAATGAAGAGGGAACTCAACTTGGATAAGGACAAGAGTCCTAGATTGGGAGAAGACTTCAGTTTGGGTAAAGATAAGACTCTTAGAGAATTTATCCTAATCCCACTGGGAGTCCCAGATTAGCAGTAATCCTAAGTCCATTAGGGCCAGGCTCCTATTGGGACTAGGATTGTATTGGTTATAAAAGAGAGGCACCCCCATGAGTCTAAGGTATGCTTCTGATACTCAAACTTGTGAGTTTAATACTTGATTTATCTTTGAGAGATATACTGACTTGATCGTCGGAGTGCCCCCGGGTGATCGAAACCACCGCGGGATTCTTATATTTCTGTTGCAGGTCAATCAGGTGCCATCTATTCTGCCAGTGTTCTCCAGCTGGTTACTAAACGGGCAGTGTGGTCGGAAAATCACCCACACAATTTGGCGCCGTCTGTGGGAAAGAAAGAAGAATAGATGGCCAATGACAGACAGAAGGATCAGATTAGAAACAACGCTCCTGCTAGGAGTAGGAGACCTATCGATCTCGACGTTGAAGGAGACAACCGCAACACAAAAACTCGTGACCAGAGTCACGGAGTGAAAGAAGCCAGCCAGGAAGGTGACGCACCAAAGACAACAGATCGAAACAACGAAGACAACCTCCAGGTATGGAAGGATAGATACCTGCGGAGGAACGAAGACCCTTCCAGAAGGGATGCAAAGACAGGGGGCATGAGCACTTCCAAGGAGATAACATTCAAGTATAGAAGAGCTCAACTTGAGTGAGCAAAACTCAGATCCCAGATCCCAGAAGACATGATCTCGGCCTAGATGAGTAGGTCCGAGAAAAGAAGCGCTCAACCTGAGTGAGCAGATCCAAGATTCCAAAAGATAAGGTCTCGGCACCTGAGTCCGAGAAGAGAAGAGCACAATGAGCAGATCTCAGATCCCAGAAGATAAAAAGGAAACACACAAGATCAGACTAAAGTTGGCCAGAATTGAGAAGTATGCTAGGGCCGAGGAGGACATGCCGGGAACAAAGACGTCGGAACAAGAAAAGAGAAACAGCTCGCCGATGTGAGGCCGAAAATCAAACTCAGGTTGGAGCCAAGTAAGATCAATAGAGAAACCAAGGCCGACAACCTCGGCTTGAATTAAACCTCGGCGACAAGGTCGAAGCTACATGTATGATGAGTACCCAAGTGGATTTTAAGTTCATACTGGGGGGCAGAGAGAAGAAGAATGCGTTTACCACTTGTTGAAATTTGTAGGAATTTACAAGTTGGTTAAACCAATATGATGCTTAACAGAAGTTAAGCCGAGATGATACTTAACCGAAGTTAAGCGAAATAATGCTTAACCGAAGTTAAGCCCAGATAATGTTTAACCGAAGTTAAACCGAGACGATACTTAACCGAAGTTAAGCCGAGATGATGCTTAATCGAAGTTAAGCCCAGATTATGTTTAACCGAAGTTAAACCGAGACGATGCTTAACCGAAGTTAAGCCGAGATGATACTTAACCGAAGTTAAGCCGAGATGATGCTTAACCGAAGTTAAGCTGAGATGATACTTAACCGAAGTTAAGCCGAGATGATGCTTAACCGAAATTGAGCCCAGACGATGTTTAACCGAAGTTAAACCGAGACGATGCTTAACCGAAGTTAAGCCGAGATGATGCTTAACCGAAGTTAAGCCCAGATGATGTTTAACCGAAGTTAAACCGAGAGGATGTTTAACCGAAGTTAAGCCGAGATGATGCTTAACCGAAGTTAAACGGAGATGATGCTTAACCGAAGTTAAGCCCAGATGATGTTTAACCGAAGTTAAACCGAGACGATGCTTAACCGAAATTAAGCCGAGATGATACTTAACCGAAGTTAAGCCGAGATGATGCTTAACCGAAGTTGAGCCCAGATGATGTTTAACCGAAGTTAAACCGAGACGATGCTTAACCGAAGTTAAGCCGAGATGATGCTTAACCGAAGTAAAGCCCAGATGATGTTTAACTGAAGTTAAAACGAGACGATGCTTAACCGAAGTTAAGCCGAGATGATGCTTAACTGAAATTAAGCCGAGATAGTTCCTTATCTTCACTTGTTGAAATTTGTAGCGATTTACAAGTTGAAGTTAAGCTGAGATGGTTCCTTATCTTCACTTGTTGAAATTTGTAGCAATTTACAAGTTGAAATTAAGCTGAGATGGTTCCTTACCTTCACTTGTTAAAATTTGTAGCAATTTACAAGTAAAAGAAGGTAAGGAGCTATCTCAGCTACTAATTGTAAATCTGCTACAAATCAACAAGTGAATAAGGAACATCCACTTAATTTCAAACTTGAAATTGCTACAAATCAACAAGTGAAATAAGGAACATCTCAGCTTAACTTCAACTGTAAATCGCTACAAGTTCAACAATGAAGAATAAGGAACTATCTCGGTTTAAATTTCAGTTAAGCATCATCTCGTCTTAACTTGTTAAGGCATCGCTCGTTTAACCTCATTAAACATCATCTGGGCTACTCGTAGCATCATTCGGCTTAACTCCGGAGCATCGAGTCTCGGTTTAAGTCGTTAAACATCATCTGGGCCAACTCGTTAAGCACATCTCGCTTACTCGTTAAGTGCTACCGCTTAAATTCGGTGTAGCATCGTCTCGGTTAACTTCGCTTAAAATTCATCTGGGCTTAACTTCGGTAACATCACTCCGTTTAACTTCGGTAAGCATCATTCGGCTACTTCGGTTAAACATCCTCTCGGTTAAACTCGGTTAAACTCATCTGGCTACTCGTTAAGCATCATCTCGGCTTAATTCGTTAAGCACGGCTCGGTTAACTTCGTAAACAACGTCTGGGCTCAATTCTCGTAAGCACATCTCGCTAACTTCGTTAAGTACATCTCAGTCAACTCGTTAGCACACATCGGCTAACTTCGGTAAGTAGCACTCGGTTAACTTCGTAAGCATCGCTCCTCGGTTTAAACTATCGTTAACATATCTGGGCTAACTCGATTAAAGCATCCACCGCTTAACTTTCGGTTAAGATCGTCTCGTTAACTCGTAAACATATCTGGCTTATTCGTAAGCATATGCTTAACTCGTAAGTAATAAAGTATCATATCTCGGCTTACCACTCAAGCCACATATGTTTAACGCAACTTGTAAATCCTACAAATTTCAACAATGGTAAACGCAATCTCTTCTCTCTCCCCAGAACTTAAAATCCACTGGACTCCACATACGAGTAGCTTCGACGTGAGCCGTCGCGAGGTCGTATGAGAGAAGATCATGAAATGACACGCCGATAGGTTGTCGGTGACGTGAGAGGAGTTGTACTGGCTCCAACTGAGATCTCGAGATGTAGAAGAGCGCGTAGCTTGTCCTGCACTTGATCGACGTCTGTTCCTGGCAAATTCCACTCGCCTGAGCATACTTCTCAATTCTGGCAAGCTTAGTCTATCTATGTTTTATTTTGTCTTTTTCCTTGTTTTCTTTTTCTTATTTTTTTCGTGTGTGGTCCTGCTTTTACTTCTGGATCTGAGGATCGCTCATTGTGCCTCCTCTTCTCGGACAGCAGTCCGGACTATCTTTTGGAATTGGATCTCTCACTGCAGGTGCGAGCGAGTTCTTTCTCGACCTCTCATCTAGGCCGGATCAATTGTCTCTGGGACTGGGTCTGACGTTTGCTCACTCAAGTTAGCCTCGATACGAAGGACGCCAGAAGGCTCATTCCCTGCTGCATAACCTTCTGGAAGGGTCCTTTCGTGTCTCCGCAGGTAACTATCCTCCATTACTTGAGTTGTCTACGTGTTGATCTGTTGTCTTGGGCGTGCACCTTGCTGGCTGCCTTCACTCCGACTCGCACGGAGTTGTTTGCGGTTTCCCTTCCGTCGAGAAGTCGATAGTCCCTACTCCAAGCAGGAGCGTTGTTCAACGATCCTTCTGTCCTGCAAGATGATCTATGCTTCTCTTCCCCACAGACGCGCCAAATGGGTGGGTGATTTCCACCTACAACTCCATTGTAGACAGGCTGGAGACACGGCAAATAGATGCACCTGATTGACGTGAGAGAGAGAATATAAAGAAAAAAAAAAAAAAAAAAAAAAAAAAAAAGAAGGGAAGAAAAAAAAAGATCTTTCAAAAAAAAGAAAATTTGAGGCAAAAAAGTATACGAAACCCTAAAGCTCTCTCCGATCTTTCTGCTGCAAATTTGTCGAAGCAAAAAGATAGAAAAAAATTTGGACATTTCTCGATTTGTGCGTGTCATCCTTGCGCAGGGGCCATGCTAATCTTCTTCTGTATCGTTCCAATTTTATCGGATGTCCCCGAAGGGACAACGTCTTCTCTTTTTCTTTTTCTTATAAACTCCATGTCTATAACGTCGAAGTTTTCGATGTGGGACTGGGACGACATCAATCAGACTGACTTTATGGTGGTGTCCTGCTTCCATCTTCGTGAATTCCAACAGACATCATCTCAGGCTCCATCGAATCGTAGCCATCAGCTGTATGTATATTTTTTTTCTCTCTCTCTCTCTCTCTCTGTCTCTGTATGTATGTATATAGGTATGGTGTTTGTCTATTGATTCTTCATTGGTCGAATTGATCTGCCCTCCAGATATTAGAATTAAGAGAATTCTATTATAGACACGTCATGTAGTTTTAGTTATGTTATTTTTTTTTAATTATGAATTATTTTTTTAATTATGATATTATTTCTAAAGATATATTAGTTATGACTTTCTTATGTTTGGTTATGATTTTTTTTTTTTTAATTCATAAAGTATGAAATTATATAATTTTTCTTCTATAATTACAACGATGCATATAGTAAACACTCTTTGAGGGGTATGTAGTTATCTTCTTCCTTAATTAACTCTTTCTATTATTAGGTTTTTTTTTTTTTTTTTTGGCGCAAATCTTCTCTCCAAATCCAAATCACATTGGAGGGCACTGTTGGTTCTCCGTGACCTCATTTTTGAAATGTTCAATGTGTAGGGTTTACCGATCATTTTCATATCTAAAAAAATTACATTGATCGGATATCGGTAACTACTTGATCAGAATCACATTTCTATCAACGGTAGGTATGGAGTTTTTAAATAAATTTATTATATACAAATGTAATCTAATTAAAGTGATTATCGATATTCTAATCAACGTGATTTTTTTGTAAGGTTAAAATAATCACACATTGACCAACTCGAAAATGAGGGCTTTTGTGGTGGGGCCACAGTGGCCCAATAGCATCCTTCAATTAGGATATACAACTGGCGAGGAGCCTCCTTTTTTGTTTGGATGGTAAGAAAAGAACGGAAAGCAAACAAAGATGGCCCAAGAGCATCCTTCAATTAGGATACCCAATTGAGAGAGGAGTCTCCACTTTTTGTTTGGATGGTAAGAAAAGAAAGAAAAGCAAACAAAAGATGTTGGACGGCTTAAAATAAAATGTGATGTAGGGACATAGATTATATATATACTAGTGTCTACACATTTTATGTGTGTAACTTAAAAAAACTAACAAATATAATGATAAAAACATATGTCCATATAGCATGTGTTGCTCAAATGATAAGAATTTTCATCAATTAAACCACGGTCAATTGACTCAAGTCTTATTTGTCTCTATGTACGATTTTTAGGAAAAAACAAAAAGTGTGAATACTACCATAGGAGCAATTCTATTTTAACACACCTATTTATTTTTGTGCACACAGACTTAATGGAACATAATTTTAATGACAAATTAGCAGTTGACCCATGCAATGCACGTGCTATTTTTTATATATGTAAATATTTGATGGTACATGTGTGTTATAAACGAATAATTTTAATTTAAATTTAAAATTAAAAATTAAATTCAACTATGGTTTTAATTATTTATTTTGGCAATACTGGCGCTATCGTTCTACAAAATCGTTACATGAATACTTATATATATTAATTTTAATTAAATTATTTATGTATTTTGATAATTTAGTTATATCGTTTTATAAAAGTATAATTATCATATAATAATTTTGTATGATATATATTAAATTATAAAATAGTAAAATAAATATTCATTGTGATATTAAAAATAATAATTAAATTAGAAGAGAATTAGTAATATAAAAATTAAGGGATTTTTATTGATAAAAACTCCTTAGGAGTGTTCTAACGCCAACAAATCCGTGAAAGAAATTTTATAACCTAATTAGTCCCATATGTTTATACTTTTTTCATAAGGTCTTTTTTTTTTTTACTTATTTACATTTTTGTTAGAACTATTATACTCTTATGTTTATTGTTAATATATATTACAAACTGTGGGGATATATTTTCTGAGTACAACACGTGGCAAGGTGACGCGACGTGTCAGCCGAGTGCCACGTGTCTTGGTCGTGACGCCGAGGTGATCTCGGTAAAGCCGAGGTTATCTCCGAAGATATCGGAATCCGAGATAAGTGGAATAAGGGACAAAAGTCCTAGAATGAAGAGGGAACTCAACTTGGATAAGGACAAGAGTCCTAGATTGGGAGAAGACTTCAGTTTGGGTAAAGATAAGACTCTTAGAGAATTTATCCAATCCCACTGGGAGTCCCAGATTAGCAGTAATCCTAGTCCATTAGGGCCAGGCTCCTATTGGAACTAGGATTGTATTGGTTATAAAAGAGAGGCACCCCCATGAGTCTAAGGTATGCTTCTGATACTCAAACTTGTGAGTTTAATACTTGATTTATCTTTGAGAGATATACTGACTTGATCGTCGGAGTGCCCCCGGGTGATCGAAACCACCGCGGGATTCTTATATTCTGTTGCAGGTCAATCAGGTGCCATCTATTCTGCCAGTGTTCTCCAGCTGGTTACTAAACGGGCAGTGTGGTCGGAAAATCGACCCACACAATTTGGCGCCGTCTGTGGGAAAGAAAGAAGAATAGATGGCCAATGACAGACAGAAGGATCAGATTAGAAACACGCTCCTGCTAGGAGTAGGAGACCTATCGATCTCGACGTTGAAGGAGACAACCGCAACACAAAAACTCGTGACCAGAGTCACGGAGTGAAAGAAGCCAGCCAGGAAGGTGACGCACCAAAGACAACAGATCGAAACAACGAAGACAACCTCCAAGTAATGGAAGGATAGATACCTGCGGAGGAACGAAGACCCTTCCAAGAAGGGATGCAAAGAACAGGGGGCATGAGCACTTCCAAGGAGATAACATTCAAGTATAGAAGAGCTCAACTTGAGTGAGCAAAACTCAGATCCAGATCCCAGAAGACATGATCTCGGCCTAGATGAGTAGGTCCGAGAAAAGAAGCGCTCAACCTGAGTGAGCAGATCCAAGATTCCAAAAGATAAGGTCTCGGCACCTGAGTCCGAGAAGAAGAAGAGCACAATGAGCAGATCTCAGATCCCAGAAGATAAAAAGGAAACACACAAGATCAGACTAAAGTTGGCCAGAATTGAGAAGTATGCTAGGGCCGAGGAGGACATGCCGGGAACAAAGACGTCGGAACAAGAAAAGAGAAACAGCTCGCCGATGTGAGGCCGAATCAAACTCAGGTTGGAGCCAAGTAAGATCAATAGAGAAACCAAGGCCGACAACCTCGGCTTGAATTAACCTCGGCGACAAGGTCGAAGCTACATGTATGATGAGTACCCAAGTGGATTTTAAGTTCATACTGGGGGGCAGAGAGAAGAAGAATGCGTTTACCACTTGTTGAAATTTGTAGGAATTTACAAGTTGGTTAAACCAATATGATGCTTAACAGAAGTTAAGCCGAGATGATACTTAACCGAAGTTTAAGCGAAATAATGCTTAACCGAAGTTAAGCCCAGATAATGTTTAACCGAAGTTAAACCGAGACGATACTTAACCGAAGTTAAGCCGAGATGATGCTTAATCGAAGTTAAGCCCAGATTAATGTTTAACCGAAGTTAAACCGAGACGATGCTTAACCGAAGTTAAGCCGAGATGATACTTAACCGAAGTTAAGCCGAGATGATGCTTAACCGAAGTTAAGCTGAGATGATACTTAACCGAAGTTAAGCCGAGATGATGCTTAACCGAAATTGAGCCAGACGATGTTTAACCGAAGTTAAACCGAGACGATGCTTAACCGAAGTTAAGCCGAGATGATGCTTAACCGAAGTTAAGCCCAGATGATGTTTAACCGAAGTTAAACCGAGAGGATGTTTAACCGAAGTTAAGCCGAGATGATGCTTAACCGAAGTTAAACGGAGATGATGCTTAACCGAAGTTAAGCCCAGATGATGTTTAAACCGAAGTTAAACACACGTAAGACGATGCTTAACGAATAAGCCGAGATGAATACTTAACCGAAGTTAGCCGAGATGATGCTTAACCGAAGTTGAGCCCAGATGATGTTTAACCGAAGTTAAACCGAGACGATGCTTAACGAAGTTAAGCCGAGATGATGCTTAAACCGAAGTAAAGCCCAGATGATGTTTAACTGAAGTTAAAACGAGACGATGCTTAACCGAAGTTAAGCCGAGATGATGCTTAACTGAAATTAAGCCGAGATAGTTCCTTATCTTCACTTGTTGAAATTTGTAGCGATTTACAAGTTGAAGTTAAGCTGAGATGGTTCCTTATCTTCAACTTGTTGAAATTTGTAGCAATTTACAAGTTGAAATTAAGCTGAGATGGTTCCTTATCTTCACTTGTTGAAATTTGTAGCAATTTTACAAGTTAAAAGTTAAGCTGAGATAGTTCTTACCTTCACTTGTTGAAATTTGTAGCAATTTACAAGTTGAAATTAAGCTGAGATGGTTTCTTATCTTTACTTGTTGAAATTTGTAGCAATTTACAAGTTGAAATTAAGCTGAGATGGTTTCCTTATATTCACTTGTTGAAATTTGTAGGCAATTTACAAGTTTGAAGTTAAGCTGAGATGGTTCCTTACCTTCACTTGTTGAAATTTGTAGCAATTTACAAGTTGAAGTTAAGCCAAGATTATTGTTTCTCTTCGCTTGTTGAAATTTGTAAACATTTACAGTTGAAGCAAAGCCGAGGTTATTGCTAAAACACTTGTAGCAATCTACAGGTTGGTTAAACCAAAGAAGATTTGCTT
>NW_021025170.1:354069-373040 GCF_004153795.1 Camellia sinensis | reverse complement strand
TTAACACTTGTTGAAATTTGTAACAATTTACAAGATAACGTTAAGCCAACATATGATCATCTGTTGAAATTTGCAGCAATTTACAGGTTGAGGAAAGAGCTAAGTATGTCGAAATTCGTAGCAATTTACAAATAGATTATTGTTTAAACACTTGTTATGTTAATCCTTGTTGAAATTTGTAGCAATTTACAAGTAGGGCTAGACCGAGATCACCGTTTAAACACTTGTTGAAACTTAAGAAAAAGTTTGCAAAGTTAACATTGAGTAGTATATGTTTCACACTTGTTAGAATTTATGAAAAGTTTGCAGGTCAGTATCTTGCTGAAGTAAAAGTTTTGTAACTATTATACCCGAGGTATGTAACCCCGAGAGGATTACACAAAGGAGGCAAAGTATGAAAGGCATGCAAAATATTCTAAGTATAGAATCATGCAAGAGCAGTTAGAAGAAGATCAAAACAGAATTCATGGTGATTGACACGCCCTCACCATACAATATCATCTTGGGAAGGCCATGGCTGCATACAATGGGGGCAGTTCCCTCAACGTTGCATCAACTACTGCGGTTCCCAACAGAACATGGGATTGAAGAAGTTAGAGGGGATCAACTGCAGGCGGAGAATTGCTCCATGGCAGCAATAAAATCCACCTGCATCATTCAAGAACCAGAGAAGGCAGAGATTGAAAACGAGGACATAGAGGTCCTAGATGATGTCGGCAAGGAACCAGCCGAGAAGAGTGAAGAAGCACTAAAGAAAGCCCTCGTCCAGGAGAATGATCAAGAAACACTTCTTTCTTGTCGGCTCAGGCTTAGCCGAAGAAGAAGAAAGAGAATTGGAAGCTTTTTTAAGATCAAACATTGAGGTATTTGCTTGGACACCTTATGAAATACCTGGCATCGACCCCGAGGTCACGTGCCACAAGTTGAACATCGACAGGTTGGCCAAAACCTGTAATCCAACGAGCAAGAGGGCCGACGTTGATGCACGTCGAAGCAGTAGAGGAAGAAGTAGACAGACTTCTGGAGCCCAAGGCCATTCGAGAAGTCAATTCCCCGACATAACTATCAAATACAGTGGAGAAATGAATGATAATCAAGGAGCAAGGGATGTTAAACATCAGCCAACAACAGACATTTTTCAGAAACAAAAAAGGTGACATATGCAAAGAAAACAAAAGTACAAAGATGAAGACCCTAAGAACTAGGGACTAAGGCAAGGACGTCGGACTAATCTACTTCAAACGGTTAACGATGGTTCAGCATTAGCAGTCAGCTGGAAAAGCTTCTCTACCACTATCTCGACAACAATTTCAAGAAGGAACGTGGTTCTAAGACTATGCAGAAAACAGAAACGAAGGCAAGAATCTGGAAATACAACAAGAAAAACAAGAAGAGAAAAAACAGAAGTCAAGAAGATGACAAAGTTCAAAGAATAAAGCCAAGTATACAAGCACTAAGTAAGTATGTGAAGAACAAGAAAGTAATGAACCAGACATGATGCTAGTAATAGAAAGCGGATATGACAAGAACAAGTGCCAGGTATTCAAATAATTCAAGACTTGAAGACAAACGAAATAAACAGATTCAAAGTAAATCAGAAGAGTTATGAAAGATTGAGCTTAATAGCAGGTAAAGAGTTTATGAACCTATAAAGTGAAATGAACGCCGATATGAAAATTGTCGAAGTCAAATAGATGACGGGAAATCGGGAACTCACCAGAGAGTGTGAGTGGAACAGTTGCAAAAGCTCTTGGAGTTTACGAATTAATGGAACCAGAACCTCGGCTAGGAGGTGCGATTTCAAGCAACTTGGAAGGCATGAATCTTGATACATGACAGAAGTGGACAGTAAAGTCCAGGGAACTTTGAGTTCAGCAAGTTTGATCTCGGACAAAGAGGCACAGATGAACGAACAGTGTAGGTTCCATCACCTCAGAATGCCGAGTAAATAGAACTAGGGCGGCAGTTGTGGGATATATTTTCTGAGTACCAACATGTGGCAAGGGACGCGACGTGTCAGCCCGAGGTGCCACAGTCTTGGTCGTGACGCCCGAGGTGATGCTCGGTAAAGCCGAGGTTATCCCGAAGATATCGGAATCCGAGAATAAGTGGATGAAGGACAAAGAGTTCCTAGAATGAAGAAGGGAACTCAACTTGGATAAGGACAAGAGTCCTAGATTGGGAGAAGACTTCAGTTTGGGTAAAGATAAGACTCTTAGAGAGTTTATCCTAATCCCACTTGGAGTCCCAGATTAGGAGTAATCCTAAGTCCATTAGGGCCAGGCTCCTATTGGGACTAGGATTGTATTGGCTATAAAAGAGAGGCACCCCCATAGGTCTAAGGTATGCTTCTGATACTCAAGCTTGTGAGTTTAATACTTGATTTATCTTTGAGAGATATACTGACTTGATCGTCGGAGTGCCCCCGGGTGGTCGAAACCACCGCGGGATTCTTATATTTCTGTTGCAGGTCAGTCAGGTGCCATCTATTCTGCCAGTGCTCTCCAACTGGTTACTAAGCGGGCAGTGTGGTCGGAAAATCACCCACACACAAACAAAAAGAATATACATGTTTTCTTTTTTACTATTCTTCTATTTTGGCAATTACTATGATTTACACTTTTGATTGTGAATCAGTTTCACTCTCATTGTGGTGTTGTTTCGTTTTGCTAGGGTTTCGTTGGTGTGTTGGAGGAAGATGACGAATCAAGACTACATTAGTATTGTTTGTTTATGCTCTGTTTCTTACATAATTTAGGGAGAGAACGAGTAGATAATTTCGTCTCAAGGTTAGTATAGGGATGCATGTTCATTTATGTTTGGATTTATATAAAAGATTGTATACTTTGTTTTTTGCTTTCAACTTCATTTTCTAGAATAGATGGAGATGCAAGTTTATTTTTGTTGAATAAGGTTATAGTTTTTGTCTGCGTTCATATAAGACTCTGTTTTTTGAATGTTGTGAATGTTCACTTTGTGTGAACAATGTGAACGTTCACATATTGTTAATTATATCAATATGGGATGTTTGCATATTGTTTATGGACATTATATTTGGTGGCGTGAATTTGAGCTTGTCTAATCTATAATGGCGTGTAATGATGGCAATAAAATTTTCAATTTAGGATTAGTAGTGCAAAATATGGACATAGTTATATTTTCACATATCATTGGTTATTTCATGTTTGTGGTATTATGAGATTATAATGTAGGTGTTCACTTTCTTGTTTTTGTGTTTTTGCAGCAGGTGGATACTTTCATGTATCAATGTAATGCTTATTAGGTGGGTATTTCAGTGAATGTGAATGTTCACATTCACTGAAGTTGTATTGTTGTGGATTATCATATTTTAATGTTTTGTATTTTATGATGTGAACTTCAATATTAGAAGCATGTAATGGTTGTATGACATGCAATGTAGAATGGTTCTTGCATAAGGTCAATGTTTACATATCACTGATTATTGTATGAGTTTTGCCTGATTATTAGATGATGTGAATATTCATATTGTAAGGAGTCATTGCTTGTTGTGAATTATTACATTGTAATGTGTTGCAATTGGTGTTGTGACCATCACATTATTAATCAATGCTAATATTCACATTCAGAAATAATCATAAAAGCGCAAACAACATTAATGTGTTATTTTACCAGCATATATTTGTAATGTGAAAGTTTATATCAACATTTATTTACCACAACTAACATTAAACCAATTGTTATGTGTATACAGATATAAGCAACCACCAACAATGTGGATGTTCACAGTTTTTACACTTTGACCGATATGAATGTTCACAGCGTTGCTTCTTTACATCAAAGTAATGTAGATGATTTAGGATTTTACGTAGGGGTGGGCAACGGTTTATCTGAACGGCTCAAACCGCCCAATCCGCCCAACCCGCATATAAATGGGCGGTTTCGCAAACATAATGCGGGCGGATGCGGTTTGAAATATGACAAATTTGCGGGTTGCGGGCGGGTTGCGGTTTAAACCCGCAACCCGCAAAACCGCCCGCACTTTAATTATTATTATTATTATTATTATTATTATTATTATTATTATTATTTATATACCAACTTTGTAACTTTTACAGGAGCACCATTATATTATCTATGACACTAGGATCCTTATTTTTAAGTATTTCTCAACTTTCTTAATGCCGTAAAATTATTAAGTCCTAAACTTAGTTTCTTATATGATTTTCATTAGTGATTCATCCACTTTTTCCTAATAAAATTTTCCTTCTAATGGTCGATAGAACTTATAGTTTGATTATTGATTACTGAACTGGCAATTCTAATTGAGTACAACCTTCAATGCATTGATATACATTTTTTTCATGGTAAAAATGTTAGTGTAGAGTCTCTTTGTTTTGGGTACTTTCATTTAATGCATTGATATTCAATTTTTATTTGTAAACTCATCAAAAAATTGTTATCACAAATATATAAAATGAATTTGATGCCTAAATTCGCTGGGAAAAAAAACTCGAAAATTAATTTTTAAAGAAAAAAAGTGTAAACCGCAAACCGCCCGCAACCGCCCGCACATTTGCAAACCCTATCGGCACAAACCGCAAACCGCACTGCGGGCGGTTGCGGGTTGACTTTTTCCCAAACCGCATAGATGCGGGCGGGTCAAAACCGAACCGCAAACCGCACAAAACCGATCCGCGAGCACCCCTAATTTTAGGAATGTGAGAGATTTTCTCCATAAAGGAGAGATTTTTTCTATAGAATAAATGAGAGATTTTCTCTATGAAATAAGGAAGAGATTTTCTCTCTAGAATGACAAATAAATTTTTTCCATGAAATAAAAGATTATTATTATTATTTTATTGTGTATTGGTTTCAAAATGGAAACACGTCCAAAAAGTTTGAAAGAGTGATTTGGTCATATTACCTTAAACAGGACCTAATGAAATATTTAAAATGAAAATGGATTAAATAGAATATAACATTTAGGAATATGACTTTTTGAAAAATGATCCTAAAATTAAAAGTAATTCTAGCTATTTAATTTTCTTTTATATTGATTTGGAAAATAAAAATATGTAGAAATAGAAATTATATAAAAATTATTGAAAAAATTAAATATAAATATGTTGTAGTTGGATTATCATATAATTATTTTATATGATATATATACATATTAAATTATAAGATTATAAAATAAACATTCTTAATTAAATTAAAATATCAACTGTATAAAAGAAATTCAACAACGACTAACTAAGAAAGAATCACATAACAATATCAAAACCCAAAAAGAAAAAATAAAGAAAACATCTCAACGATAGATATATCTCAATGTGTGAAGTGATTAATCATCTATAATATGATGTCAAAACATAAAAAAACTTACTGTTCAACAATTGAAAAAGTAACTCAAATAATAAATCCAAACATGAGAGATTCCTCGCGAGGATCATTGTTGTGCAGGTTTTTCCTCCTGTAAATTGTGATTATATAAAATTATGTAGGAAATGAAATATTATTTAATATAAAGAATCACTATAAAATTTAAACAACAAATCCATAATATATAATTGGTATTGGGTATTGAATAATGCACAGAAAAAAAGAAAAAGAAAAAAAAAGAGAAGACAATTATCATTAAAAACAATCCTAATACCCTTGAAAGAATTAAGAAGAAAAATATGAAACGCAAAATTGGTATTGGATTTGTGGATTATCTCAATTTACAATAAAAAATATATGAAAAATAAAAATTTGTCAAATAGAATCCATATAAAATAAGGAAAGTTAGTATAATTTAAATTATATTTAGGTTTGTGTAGAACTCTATATGTAATTAAGAAAATATATACTGACGTGACTATCTTTAAAAGAAGTAAATACTTATAATGTGCTACCAAAAGATGAGAAAAACACTACTTTTAATAATATATATATATATATATATATATATGATGTATCTTAAAACAAAATGATCATAATAGACATCAAAATACATCCTTAATATTAGTTCAAAGTTTTTCTGCACGCATCTTTTAAAAATAAAAAATCTTAGAGCCCATCTTTTGATTAAAAATAAATAAAAACCCTAATTTCTTCATTATTTTTCACTTCCTCCATTGTTTCTCATGTACCCTATTGTCTATTGCTTGCTACATACTCGATAGTTAAAAGTGTGTTAAAATGTGTTATATAAGAATTTGGTCCAATTAAATGTGTATTTATAGAAAACCAAATGATTAAATATATATATATAATAAAAAAAAGTGCAGTGGAGATGCTTGAAAAAGTATGGTGAAAATGATCAAAATTATATTTCAGCATCCCTATGCTCTCTCTCTCTCCGACTCAGTTGCCACATTTAGCAAGTCTGCTAACTATTGTTCAAGTTAACAACAAAGTTACATCTGAATTTTAAAGAGTCTTAAAATTTGACATTAATGAATTTTTGGAGAGCCCATTGGATATGCTTTAAAAAGCATGAATAGATCCCAACTTGAGTAGTAGAAATACGAGGGCATATTGATTGCAATGTACGCAATATCGCCACAAATGCAAAACATGGAGGGGCGGATCTATAGTGGGACTGGGGGGTGCCATGGTCACCCCCAGGTTTTGGAAAATTACACTACTACCTCTATATTCATAGGTATTTGTAAAATGTACCATTGGATTGCCTCTTAATTTTTTGAAAATCATTTTACTAATTGTATATTTTCATTAATTTTTCACAATGTATAATGAATTGATTTATGACTGTTTCGTATGCTACTTGGCATCAATAAGATTTACACAATTTTATTTATACAATAGGTATATGTCACTTCTTTTTATTTTTATTTACTACATATTGTCAACTAATAAAATGGTTTCATTAATATTTCACGAATTTAGAAAAGAATTATAAATAAATAAATAAATAAAAACTTGTTAGATTTATTTATTTATTTATTATTGTAAAGTAATTTTTTCACAACCCTTATATAACAAATTACTCTCTACTAGTAATGTAACAACAATTTATTTATTTATTTTTTCACACAATCTCCTTGGCCCCCTGGACATAATTTTTAGTTCTGCCACTGAAAACATGCACTATACACTTCGGTCATCACAACTAGCTTGGTTCATTCAATAAGCACAAGTGGCAAAATATGTGAAATTTGGTAAAATGGGTTGATTTACATCTACTGAAAGGCAACAGGGGACCAAGCGCAGACTGCAAAACTTGAGACAGAGATCAAAAGAAGTTTAGGAAACTGAAGATCATCTGAACCAGAGTTCACAAGGTCAACAGCTAAATCACTTTATAAGAATCAACATATCCTATCTTTATAATTTCTTCCATCACAGTATTAGCAACTCTTCAGATAAGTGATCTTAGACCTATTTGTTTTGGCAACTCTTCTAATCTATTCTTCAAACATATCAAAAGAGATGCTAATAACCAAACACAGCCATCACTCACATCACTCTGGAAGTGCATCAACAATTTCAACCCAACTCACCACATAAAGTACACACTGTCATACATGAAGACCGCATTCACATACAAGATGAATAGCCAGCTTATGATATTAAGCAAGCAACATATGGATAAAACAATCATCGTAGACAATCAAAATCTTTCAGTGTAAGCCAAGTTAATCTAAATTGATTCTCTATAATAGGACCTAATCAAACCATACAATTGTAGACGTACACACTCAACATATTGATACAACTTGGTGTTCTTCTCGGCATGTGCCAAGCACAAAACCATACTTTTTTATGCCTAATAAACTAGAAATTGCCTAATTAGTGGAATACATCAAGGTTTATTGAACACATACAATAAACCGTCTTGATCACAAAGTCTAAAGTACTCAGAAAGTCCAAAGCCAGACAAACGCTTCAAGTTCTGTGATTTAGATCTTAGGTGTCAGAGCTGGCATTTGCATCCCATATATTGCACACCGAAGTTCACTGAAGAAATTCATCTGCAAACCAGAAGGTGTGGCGCTGATTGCAGGAGGCTTCTGTTGGTTGAGTTTTCAGAATTTATTTTCTGAAAAATTAACAAAAGCTAATTTGGTTTAAAAAAACAAAAACTCATTAATTTCATATGGATTTCTCTTTTTTGGAAAAGAAATAATTTTTAAAAATTCAAAAATAACTTTGTTTTTTATTGTTCCCCTGCCCTATGCACCACTCCCTGAATACATCAAACACAGGTAAGGCAAAATTCTTTATTTGAATACAAATATCCAAGAATAATGAAAACAAAACAAAAGCATATGGCAAATCCTAAACAACCTAAACATTAACCTAAACAAAGGCAGACCACAAAGCTTTATAATTAACCAACACAATTACCTTGTACTGGATTAGCAAGAAAGGAAATATATATATATATATTTCAGGGATCAGCCTGAGTTTCCCCCAGCTTGTAAAGTAATTGTGGCTGATGGTTTCATACGCCATGCTACCCCTTGCCTTTGCGCAATATAAGGCTTTCTCACTGACCCAAAACAGAACCAATGTTTAAAAAGTTTTATTATAGAAAGAAATACAAATACAACTACTTTTTGAGAATAGGAATCAACAAGTGATGAAAGAAATGAAAATAGGAAAAAAAAAATTAATAACACCTCAAAAAGGTAGAAAAAAATTTGGACCGATGATTGTACAAATTTCTCAAAGAAATTGGGACAAAAAAGTGTACGAAACCCTAACTCTCCGATTATTCTGCTGCAAATTTGTCGAAGCAAAAAGGTAGAAAAAAATTTGGACCGATGATTGTACAAATTTCTCAAAGAAATTGGGACAAAAAAGTGTACGAAACCCTAACTCTCCGATTATTCTGCTGCAAATTTGTCGAAGCAAAAAGGTAGAAAAAAATTTGGACCGATGATTGTACAAATTTCTCAAAGAAATTGGGACAAAAAAGTGTACGAAACCCTAACTCTCCGATTATTCTGCTGCAAATTTGTCGAAGCAAAAAGGTAGAAAAAAATTTGGACCGATGATTGTACAAATTTCTCAAAGAAATTGGGACAAAAAAGTGTACGAAACCCTAACTCTCCGATTATTCTGCTGCAAATTTGTCGAAGCAAAAAGGTAGAAAAAAATTTGGACCGATGATTGTACAAATTTCTCAAAGAAATTGGGACAAAAAAGTGTACGAAACCCTAACTCTCCGATTATTCTGCTGCAAATTTGTCGAAGCAAAAAGGTAGAAAAAAATTTGGACCGATGATTGTACAAATTTCTCAAAGAAATTGGGACAAAAAAGTGTACGAAACCCTAACTCTCCGATTATTCTGCTGCAAATTTGTCGAAGCAAAAAGGTAGAAAAAAATTTGGACCGATGATTGTACAAATTTCTCAAAGAAATTGGGACAAAAAAGTGTACGAAACCCTAACTCTCCGATTATTCTGCTGCAAATTTGTCGAAGCAAAAAGGTAGAAAAAAATTTGGACCGATGATTGTACAAATTTCTCAAAGAAATTGGGACAAAAAAGTGTACGAAACCCTAACTCTCCGATTATTCTGCTGCAAATTTGTCGAAGCAAAAAGGTAGAAAAAAATTTGGACCGATGATTGTACAAATTTCTCAAAGAAATTGGGACAAAAAAGTGTACGAAACCCTAACTCTCCGATTATTCTGCTGCAAATTTGTCGAAGCAAAAAGGTAGAAAAAAATTTGGACCGATGATTGTACAAATTTCTCAAAGAAATTGGGACAAAAAAGTGTACGAAACCCTAACTCTCCGATTATTCTGCTGCAAATTTGTCGAAGCAAAAAGGTAGAAAAAAATTTGGACCGATGATTGTACAAATTTCTCAAAGAAATTGGGACAAAAAAGTGTACGAAACCCTAACTCTCCGATTATTCTGCTGCAAATTTGTCGAAGCAAAAAGGTAGAAAAAAATTTGGACCATTTCTCGATTTGTGCGTGTCATCCTTGCGCAGGGGCCATGCTAATCTTCTCTGTATCGTTCCAATTTTATCGGATGTCCCCGAAGGGACAACGTATTCTCTTTTCTTCTTTGTTATAAACTCCATGTCTATAACGTTGAAGTTTCGATGTGGGACTGGGACGACATCAATCAGACTGACTTTATGGTTGTGTCTGCTTCCATCTTCGTGAATTCCAACAGACACATCTCAGGCTCCATCGAATCGTAGCCATCACCTGTATGTATACTTTCTCTCTCTCTCTCTCTGTATGTATGTATATAGGTGTGGTGTTTATCTATTGATTCTTCATTGGTCGAATTGAATCTGCCCTCGAGAGATTGGAAGCATGTGAGGTGGCATAACGGGCAATGGAGAGTAATAATTGTGTGGTTATTGTAGCATCTCCAACGGTAGTAGGCATTTTGCCTATCTAAATATTACTATAAAATATATATTTTATTTTGCCTATCAATTGTTTTATGTTTCTACTCCAACCATGCTCTTTATTTTAGCTATTTATCTAAATACTATTAATTTTATAGAATGCCATGTCAACAACAAAGATGGAGGGAAATGATCCTAATGATTGAATACATTTTGCCTAGCGTTGAAGGCTAGCTACATGTAGCTAGTGAATATGAGTTGAGCCAAAATGACTAATCATATGCCTAGTGCATTGGAATTGAAAAAAGTGAATCATACTAGACATTTTAACTAACAAGTATTATATGCCTAGTGCATTGGAGATGCTCAACGTGAATATTTACTGATTATTATATATATGAGTTTTGTATGTTTATTACATGATGTGAATATTTATATTGTAAACAGTCATTGCTTGTTGTGAATTATTGTATTGTAATGTGTTACAATTGGTGTTGTGACTATTACATTATTAATCAATATTAATATTCACATTTAGAAATAATCATACAAGCGCAAACAATATTAATGTGTTATTTTACCAACATACATTTGTAATGTGAAAGTTTACATCAACATTTATTCACCACAACTAACATTAAACCAATTGTTATGTGTATACAAATATAAGCAACCACCAGCAATATAGATGTTCACAGTGTCTAAATTTTGATCGATATGAATGTTCACAGCGTTGCTTCTTCACGTCGGAATAAGGTAGACGATTTAGGATTTGGAGAATGTGATTTTCTCCCTAGAATAAGGGAGAGATTTTCTCTTTAGAATGAGAGAAATTTTCTCTATAAAATGTGAGATATTATTATTATTTTTTATTATTGTGTATTGGTTTCAAAATGAAAACACACCCAAAAAGTTTAGAAGGCTGATTTGGTCATATCATCTTAGACAGGACCTAATAAAATATTAAAAAAGAAAATTGAATAAATGGAATATAACATTTAGGAATAAAACTTTTTGGAAAAATGACCCTAAAATTAAAAGTAATTCTAACTATTTAATTTTCTTTTATATTGATTTGGAAAATAAAAATATGTAAAAATAGAAATTATATAAAAATTATTGACAAATTTAAATATAAATATGTTGTAATTGAATTATCATATAATGATTTTATATGATATATATATACATATTAAATTATACGATTATAAAATAAACACTATAATTAAATTAAAATATCAACTATATAAAAGAAATTTAACAATGACAAACTAAGAAAGAATCACATAACAACATTTTAAACCAAAAAGAAAAAATAATGAAAACATCTCAATGATAGATATATCTTAGTGTGTGAAGTAATTAATCATCTATAATATGATATCAAAACGTAAAAGAACTTACTGTTCAACAATTGAAAAAGTACTCAAGTAATAAATCCAAACTTTAGAGGTTCATCGGGAGTATCATTGTTGTGCATGTGTTTTCCTCCTGTAAGTTGTGATTATATAAAATAATATAGAAAATAAAATATAATTTGATATATAGAATCACTATAAAATTTAAATGACATAATATATAATTGGTATTGGGTATAAAATAATGCACGAGAAAATAAGAGGGAAAAAAAAAAAAAAGACAATTTAGCATTAAAAACAATCCTAATATCCTTGAAAGAATTAAGAATAAAAACGTGAAATAAAAAATTGGTATTAGATTTGTGGATTATCTCAATTTACGTTGAACAATATATAAAAAAAATATTTGTCAAATAGAATCCATATAAAATAGGTAAAATTAGTAAAATTTAAATTAGGTTTGAGTTTGTGTAGAACTTTATATGTAATTAAAAAAATACATGCAGACGTGACTTTTTTAAAAAAAAAAAAAAATACTTATAATGTGTCACCTAAATATGAGAAAAACACTACTTTTAATAATATATATACGATGTACCTTAAAACAAAATGACCATAATAAACATCAAAATACACCCTTAATATTAGTTCAAAGTTTTTCTGCATGCATCTTTTAAAAATAAAAATCTTAGTGCGCATCTTTTGATTAAAAATAAAGAAAAACCCTAGTTCTTCATTATTTTTCACTTCCTCCATTGTTTCTCATTTACTTTATTGTGTGTTAAAATGTGTTATATAATAGCTTGGTCCACTCCAATGTGTATTTATAGAAAACCAAATGATTAAATTTATATATATATATATATATATAATATAAAAAAAAAGTGCAGTGGAGATGCTTGAAAAAGTATGGTGAAAATGATCAAATTTATATTTCAGCATCCCTTTGCTATCTCTCTCTCTCTCCGACTCTGTTGCCACATTTAGCAAGTCGGCTAACTATTGTTCAAGTTAACAACAAAGTTACATGTGAATTTTAAACAGTCTTAAAATTTGACATTAATGAATTTTTGGAGAACCCATTGGATATGCTTTAAAAAGCATGAATAGATCCCAACTTGAGTCGTAGAAATACAAGGGCAGATTGATTGCAATGTACGCAATATCGCCACAAATGCAAAACATGGGGGGCGGATCTATAGTGGGACTGGGGTACCATGGCGACCCCCAGGTTTTTGAAAATTACACTATTACCTCTATATTCATAGGTATTTGTAAAATGTATCATTGGATTGCCTCTTAATTTTTTAAAAATCATTTTATTAATTCTATATTTCATTAATTTTTCACAATGTACAATGAATTGATTTCTAACTATTCCATATGCTACTTAGCATCAATAAGATCTACACAAATTTATTTATACAATAGGTGTATGCCACTTGTTTTTATTTACTAGATATTGCCAATTAATAAAAAGATTTTATTAATATTTCATGACTTTAACATCTCTAAAAAGTGTGAATCATATTTAATGTATAAAATTTAGTATTTTATTTTCAAAAATATTAGAGGTCCAAATTTGTCTACCCAAATTTTGTATCCCTAATATTATTTTTATTATGGAGCCCATCTTTCACTTTGCAAAAAAAAGATATCACTTTATAGTTGAACCAACCTAATAAAATAATCACATACCCAAAAAAAAAAACCATGTTACTTTCTATACCATGCGCTGTGGTTTTGTCCGGCTGTAAAATCCTCACGACATTCCAATTAGAGCAGCTGGGAATCAAACCCGGGTTCGTGTCCACAGCTAGTTCCTTATTTACCACAAAACCAAAGGTGTTAGCTGCAAATAATTCCTCACTTTTTAATATTTGCTTAATTAAGCTTAATAGAGCACATACATACACCTTTCCTCTTATTTTAAATTTTGCCAACATATCATTTTTAACTTGTAATTCACTCAATATATTTTGTAACATAGTGAATCTTTAAATAGCATGTTATCAATTAAATAATTTTAGAAATATTAAAACTAAGAATTTTAGAGGATGACTTGGCTAATGTGTAAAGCAAAAAGTCACTGTCTGTTTACAACTTTTTGCTATTCCAACTTATATTCAATCGATTTATCTTCTTTTGTTAGTGAAGGGCTTCGACTCATAATTCGGGCCACACATAGTGCTAATTTAGAAGTTTGAAACTTGAAGGTGGAAATTAAATTGGTGAAATGTGAAGTTTATGAGTAAAATAAATTTGAATTATTGATTTTCAATTCAGAGTAAATTTTGGTTAAATAATTCTAAATTTGTAGTGTTGTGTTTTTAAAAGATTATGAGAAAGTCTACTTGACAGTTAATCCAAAGGGGCGTCTGGCGAACTTCTAAAAGGACTTCGACAATAAATATTTTTTTTAGCAAGTTTTTTTCTAATAAGAAAATCAGTTGATCGAAAGTTTCAAAAGCTTTCGGCCTTGAGAAATGCTCAGCCATTAATTTTTTTTTCCCCCCAACAAAGAAGAAAATATTATTGATGAAACATAAGAACGGATAAAAACAGAGCCCATTGAAATATCAATGGAGAATTATATTATATGTACCACTTATCATATGCACCTTTAGTTATGTTATTTTTTTTTAGTTATGATTAATTTCTTTTCTAATTAAGACATTATTTTGAGATTTTTGATTATGCCTCATTTGTGTTTGGTTATGATTTCTTTTTTTTTTTTTTTTAGTTATAACTTATAAAGTATATAATTATACCATTTCCTTTTATTATTAAAAGATGCATATGTGTGCCATAGTCTTTCCTAATCTTAATATTATGATAAATGTGCAATCGATCAATTTGTTTTTCACTAAGGTTCCGTTTGTTTTAATGTAAAATATTTTACTCATTTTTTGTTGTTTGGTTGAACAAAAAGAAAGTAAAGCATTGTTTAAGGAAAATATTTTCGCATCATTTTCTAAAAAATGATTTACCTTTAAAAATTTCATTAGTTAATTTTTACAAAGTTGACTCTCACTTTTTACTTTTTCAACACATTTATGTCATGTTTGATTGGAGGTTTGGAAGGGAGGATTGGATTACTAATCTGCGGAACTCACCAAACCCTTGTTTGGGTGCAACAAAAGAGAAAATATCATTTTGCCCCCCAAACTATCATGCGTTTTTCACGTTGACTCCCATACTTCAATTTATTTTAATTTAGTACTTGAACTTTCTACAAATTGATCAATTAGACCCAACCATCATTTTTCGTCTATAATTGGACGGAATGTGCTGATGTGGTATTAAAAATTTCATTTTACCCCCCAAAGTATACCTTAAAAATCAATTTGCCCCCCAAACTATACTTTAAAAATTAATTGGCCCTCCACATCAGCACATTTCGTCCAATTGTGGACGGAAGGTGACGGCAGAGGTCTAATTGATCAATTTGTGAAAAGTTCAAGTACTAAATTGAAATAAATCGAAATATGGAGGTCAACGTGAAAAATACGTGATAATTTGGAGAGGGAGAAATGATATTTACTCGCAACAAAATGCCATGAGATTAGCAATTCCATGGGAGTATTAATCCCATGCCATGGTGGGATTAGCATTCCCATGGGAGGATTGGGGTAGCTAATCCCTCCACACAAATTGATAGCTAAATTACCGTTTTGCCCTTCACTTTACAAAACTAAGAAAATTGTATTATACGTGAAGAGGGTTTTTAGGTAATTTTATAGATTTAGTCCTAACTAACTAATGCCACCACAATAATACACAAACAAACACACTTTATCTTATATCTCCAACATAATACCATCACACTAATAATCTCCTCACTCAATCCCATTGTACTCATAATCACATCCAATCTAATCCGCCAAACAAACAAGGCCTTAGCCTTTTCAAATAGAGTGTTGCTATTAACACCCATCAATTATTTTGGAGTCCCTATTTCTTTGGACCCCTATTTATAAATTTTAAAATCCTTAAAATTTCTTTCCTCCCCAAATAATACCAAAATTATCCTTGTGAAAACATTACACTCATTCAAATGCACACCCCCACACCTCAAAAAATCTATCTCCCAACCAAAACCCTAACAAAACCCTCAACAAATTTAATTTGTTGATTTAAAATCTGAATTGCGGGTTTCTTTTTGTGGTTTTTGTTATCTGATCATTTTCATGGCTTCTTCTTCAATGTTTAAAGGAGCTAAAAATCCCACACTCACTACAAGAACAATAATAATGCTTAATTGAAGATTTATGACACTCTGCTATTGAATTGTGATGTTTTCTGTAGAATTCTTGATTCTTATTCCCGAATGTTTCTCAATTTTCTTATTTTTGTAAGTTCTTGATGGGTGAATTTGAATATATATATATATAATTCTCTACATGTATATTGTTAGTCTGAGATTATCATTCAATAATTTATCATATATTCACTGCATAATTTTTCCTTCCCTTCCGTTTTAAATAATCATGACTGTGTTTCTTGAAGTTTTCTGCAGAATTTTTGATTTCTTGAATATTCATTGTCGGAGAAGTGTATATAACAGAATGGTTGCCACCAGAATATTGCCGCCAAAAGATTTTTAAAGATTTTGAATGTGGGATTTGAGAAAGATTGATGGATAGTGATGGAGGTGGGTACTCTTATAAATCATATCTCACGATGTAGTGGGTATGTGGGTTTAACTGTGAAATAGAGTGTCACAAAATTATTGATGTCATTTGTAGTAATTTCATTTGAGGTTATTATTGTAATAAAAAAAAAAGGTCAAAAAATGAAGGGTCCAAAATAATTGATGAAGTGCTAATAGTAGCACTCTTTCAAATAAATATCTTAACTCACTAAAAAGTCATAAATGACACTTTATTGAATCGAAATTTATCTTTTAGGCAATAAAATATTTTTGTTTCAAGTATCAACCAAATGCAAAAAAATAAAAATAAAACATCTTTTGTGTAAAATATTTTACATTGAAACAAATGGAGCCTAAATCTCATCACTTTTGAGGAGATATACATCTTACAAAGTAAAATTTTGTTTATATATTTAGGTAAGAATTAAAAAAAAATATGAATGAAATATAAATTAAAATTTTAATTTATTTATTTATTTATTTATTTTTTAAATTTTCAAATTCATGTCAGTTAAGAGGTTTCTCATTTAACCTATAAACTAAATATGAGAAAAATATTTTATTTCTCTTCATTTGTTATCATTTTCCACCAAATCTGTTAATTCAAATGTAACTGTTAGTTTGTGTAATTGTGATGTTAAAAATAAAGCGAAAATAAAAAAAATTACAAAGTTTTATTTGAATTCAAAGTAGTGTTTCTTTTCTCTTCTCTCGAGTCTTTGATTTTGAGATCTATAAAAACATTGTTACCTATAAATTGTGAAACATTGAATTACTAACACGGGCCGATGTTATGAGTTCAAACTTCGGTATAGTCTCTTTTCACACAAATAGATCTTGTAGTGACAAAAGTATTTTGCATTGAAACATTTTTTTTTTTTAATCACCAAAAATTAATAATTAATTGTTAAATTAACACTTAAAGGAACTTAAACTCTTACTCTCTTCTTACAAGCGCTTGAGTCTTATCCCCTAACCCACTCCTATGAGTATCATATCCTCTGAAGAAAGATTTGGTGGCCAAAGGGTTAGCCACACTAAGTATAATCCCATGGTTACTAAAACAATCCTTAAGGTTTAATTCATGAATTTGAGTAAGAATTTGAAAAGAAAAAAATGCAAACCACAAATATTTTTTTCATTTTCTTGCAACATCTTAACCTCATCTCTTTTCATCTATGTGTGATTTAGCTTTATGACATTTGAAAATGAATATATTGTTGGACAATCTTCACTGTATTTAAATAGATTAAATTCTGTTGTGTACAAAACAACAACAAGAATAAAAGAAATAGATAAAAGGAGAGAATTTGTTTGATTACAAAAATCAAACTCAAAATAAAAATAAATAAATAAATAAAAACCAAAACAGATTTTATTTTGTTACAAAAACAAAAAAATAAATAAAATCCAAACAAAATAGCACATCAAATCTCATAATCATTTTATTTTTTCTCTTACAAACATCACATCCAACCAAAAAAAAACCCAATTATCTTTTCAAACACAAAAAACAATTTCTCCAATAATATCCTACAATTAAAAAAAACTTATAAAAAAACCTACTTCCTAAACACCCACAGTATGCTCTTAGGATTTTTTTTTTTTCACTAGTAAAATTATAGAAAAGATTACTTTTATTATTATTATTATTATTATCATTATTATTTATACCTCATGCGAGGTTCACGTCCCAAAGGATCATAGGCTCCGGTTGTTTGATGGATGTATTACGTTGGATGTGATCGTGTTTAGTTGTTATTTAGGTGGAATATATAAGATAAATTGTATTTATTTATAAATTACAGTAATATTTTTAGTTGATTGGCATTAAATTTATAGAGTAATATTTTTAGTTGATTGGCATTAAATTTATAACTTTATGTAAAATAATCCCAAAATATATATTATGTAATTTTATTATTTTTGTAAAGTGGAGATGAATTAGTAATTTCATGAGATTAGATTGTGAATCGAAAGTGTACGGGAAAGAAATACACCTCGTATAATCCTGTTGACTAAGTCTGTGCTCCTCTGTACGACGTCGCTTTATCACCTGAAAATGCAAACGTGAGCTAGCCGGCGGGTGTGTGCCGAAAACTCTCCGATGCCTAAGTCAACAAACTTGACAAGTAGACAAAGCTCTGTGTAAAAAGCAAAGTTGTGTGTTACCTCCTCCAAGGCGATGTTTGTGAGCTTTTATAGGTTTCGTGTGGCACAATCCTAGTAGGACTCATACTCCTCCATGCAGAGTCCTTCTAGGATTCATACTCCTGAAAGATAATGCTTATCCTTCAACACCCCTCACAGCTTAAACCAAGTGAGATGGTTTTTACTATGGCCGAACTACGACATGACTGAAATAAAACTGGCTATGCTGAGCAACAAAGTAGGCCGAACTATCCTTAGTTCGGTTCCACCTTTACCCCATCCTTAGCTCGGTTCTCTCATGTACAAATCATGGTGTGTTTAGACCGAGCTTCCGTGTAGCAAAGTTCTGGCCGATCTAACCATAATACGTCGTGACCGGACTAACACTAAGACCGGACTAACTCCAAGTTGCCTCCGGACCGGAGTAGCTTTACATCATCTTAGACCGAAGTAACTTTACCTCTCTTGGGCCGGAGTAACTATATCTCTCTTGGGCCG
>NW_021025170.1:314923-329888 GCF_004153795.1 Camellia sinensis | reverse complement strand
GTTGATAAATAACTTATAAAAATTAATTTTACTACCTACAAATAAGGATAAAGATTAAATAATTGATTTTAAAAAAAAAAAGAAAAAGAAGAAATTACTCCTTTTTTCCCCTTCATTTTGTACTTCAGTTAATTTCATTATAGATGAACACATAAAAATTCATAAATAACTTATGAAAAAAGATAAAAATTTTAAAAAATAATTTCATGACTTATAGATAAATAAACATATAAAATTGATAAATAATTTATAAAGATTAATTTTGTAGCTTACAGATAAAGATAAAGATTAAAGAGTTGATTTACAAAAAATTAAAATAATAAAATTTAGATAAAGATATGATTTGTTAATCTATATATCTATCAAAAATATATATATCTAAATCTTTATTTTGATTTACTCATATTTTCTTTTTCCTTCTATCACATATTATCTTTTTTTTTAAAAAAAAAATTTATCTTATGAAATGTCCTTATTTATAACTTCTTATCTCCTATTAAATTCTTAATCTTCTCTTGATAATTTTTATTATTCGTTATTATCTACTAAGTGAAAAAAAAAAAATTATTGGCTCTGAATGAGAAGAGTATTAATAATGAAATTAGTTGGCTCTAAATGAGAAGAGTATTAATAATGAAATAATGAAAGCTGCATGGGAGAAGGCAGCACAAAACTCGCACAAAATTAATTTTCATCACTATATTTATCCAAGGTAATAACTTGATATTCTTTCTATTAGTTATTAAAAATAGTTTGCATTAGATCATTGTTATGGTTTTTTATTTTTTTATAAGTCTGTCATTCGTTATAGTATTTCTTCAATTCCATTTCTAAATCTCTTTTTGAAATTTTTGTTTTTTCAATAATAAAGTTTAGAATCAATTTCTTATCAAATTTGTTTTCTTGGTCCTTATTTTATTGAGGGATCGAGACGAGTAAAACTTTTATATGATATATGAAATTAATGAATATAATACAAGGATGATACGGAAGTACTATATATTTGTCAATATCTCTATGTTATTATTAGTTGATTTTCTAGATTATACTATCAATTTAGAGTTCATATGATTTAATTCAATGTTCATGACTTTATTTATATTCGACCATTTTTTCATTGAGCAACCTATATATATATATATATATTTGGTATATAATGATTAAAAATATCATTCATTATATTTCTTCAAAATTTGAATAATTTTTCATCATTTTTTTTTATAAATAAAATGGATTAAAACTATTTTCTTGTATAATTTTTATAATCCTACGAAATTCTTATTTTGATTAAATTTTTTTTTAAATGATGTAGGAACAATGCAAGTATTTGGTCTCCTAAAGAAAGGAAAGAAGTTTTAATAACTAATAGAAAGAGTATTTGGTCTCCACAAACCAATACGGGGAACCTTGAACGGACGTTTTGTCCACCAAGGAGAAGATTTCCCCTTCTGTGGATTTTCTAGAACCTTGGTATGACTGGGAAACAAAAACAAGGTATTCGGGGTTCGAGATCTTCTTCGGACATCAGTTACCAGAATAGAGGGATGAACAAGCAGACCTGAGCCCTAGCACAGATCAAGGGGGGACTGCAAGACTGGACATTGAAGGGGAAGAGCTGTTAGGAAAAGCACTGGTTGACCTATTGGCAAGTTCTACTGTTGAAGCTGAGTTCACCAACTTGGGGGATAGTTTTACTATCTCAATGATCGGAAATAACCCAACAGCGGATTTCTCCAATCTTATCGTGGATACGTCTGAGGCTCCACACCTAGTCTGGAAGTTTGAGCAAGGTGTCATCAGCAGTTCTGGATCGGATAGTGAGTCTGGATTTGATTCCACTAAGTCTGTGGAGTCGAAGTCAGATTTGAGTTCCTCTGAGTCTGGTACTTCTGGGAGTGGTAACCCGAATACCAAAGTCCTGTCCAGGTCGTCTTTTAGTTTTTCTTTTGAGTCTGCTATAACTAAAGATCCAAACTTTTTGAATGAGAATGTTGTGCACTTTGCCTCCTTTTCTGTGCCTTTGGTTTGTTGTGCTGATCTTGATTTTCAAATTTTCAACTTAAACGAAGATGAAGAAATTCCTCGAGTTTTGAAAAATTTGGTTGATCATAAGGAGAAGAGGCGTGTTAAGCCCTGTACAGATGAAATCGTATCAATTAACGTGGGTACTGAGGAGGATCCTCACCTGGTCCAGATCGAGTCAATGTTGTCTTCAGAGGAATGCGATTGTTTAATCGCTTTATTAAAAAATTTCAAAGATACTTTAATGTGGTCTTACGAAGACATGCCTGGAATCGACCCTGAGATTGTATAGCACCGGATCCCTCTTGACCCTGTGGCCCGACCAGTTAAGCAGAAGTTGCACAGAGTCCGCCGAGATTGGGCTTTGAAGATTAAAGAAGAGGTCACTAAGAAAATCGAAGCAGGGTTCTTGCTTGTATCTGAGTATCCGACACAGTTGGCCAATATTGTTCCAGTTTCGAAGAAGGACAGCAGAATCAGGGTCAGTGTCGACTTCAGGGATCTAAATAAGGCTAGTCTGAAGGATGATTTTCTACTGCCACATATTGACAAGTTAGTAGACTTCACTGCCGGCCACACGCTATTGTCGTTTATGGATGGGTTTTTCGGGTATAACCAGATTCTGATGGCACTCGAGGATAGAGAGAAGACCGCATTCACTACTCCGTGGGGCACTTACTACTACCGAGTCATGCCGTTTGGGCTGAAGAACACTGGGGCCACTTATCAAATGGTTACAACCACCACTCTGCATGATATGATCCATAAAGAGGTTGAGGTTTATGTAGACGACATGATTGTCAAGTCCAAAGATCGAGAGGGCCACTACACCACTCTAGAGAAATTCTTTCAACAGATCAGAGAGTATAGATTGAGGTTAAACCCGCAAAAATTCACCTTCGGCATAACAACAAGAAAAATACTGGGATTTCTTATCACACAGAGGGGAATTGAAGTAGATCCTTTAAAAAACAAAGCCATCTTAGAAATGCCACCACCGATGACTGAAAAGGAGGTGCATGGCTTTTAAGGTAAAGTACAATTCATAAGACGGTTTATTTCCACATTAACCTTGACTTGTGAACCACTATTTGGTCTCCTGAAGAAAGAAAAGAAGTTTTAGTGGGATGATTGATGTTAGTTTGCTTTTGAACAAGTCAAGCAGTACCTCTGTAGAATCCGCTTGTGTTATCACCACCAAAATCGAAAAAATCGTTGATTTTGTACCTGTCAGTGACAAACTCAACCATGGGGTGTATGTAAGCTCAGGAGTCAGAGGCCAAGGTGGAGAAGGCCATTTACTACTTGAGCAAGAAAATGTTGGATTACGAGACCCGTTACACTCCCCTTGAGAAAGCTTGCCTAGCCTTGGTATGGGCTACCTCGAAAGTTGAGGCACTACCTGTTAGCTCACTCAATAACTCTGGTTTCAAGATTGGATCACATCAAATATCTCTTCAAGAAACCAGTGCTTACGGGTAGGCTAGCCCGTTGATTGATTCTTCTCTCCAAATTTGATCTCAAATATGTTACACGCAAGTTAGTTAAAGGGAGAGTTGTGGCAAAATTCCTGGCAGACCACTCGGTGGAGGGGGATGAAGCGGTGGAGCAGTTTTTCCAAGATGAAGATATTCTACAAATAGAGGAGAAAAATTGGATGATGTACTTTGACGGCGCAACCAATCAATACGGTTATAGGATCAGTGTGTTGCTGATAGCACCCAATGACTCCCTTATACCCTTAGCCTTCAAACTCCGGTTCAAAGTATCCAACAACGAAGCAGAGTATGAGGCGTGTATTGCTGGTTTAGAAGCTGCCCTGGAACTAGGGGCAAAAAGGTTGGACGTCATCGGGGATTTGAACTTGGTCGTGTCTCAAGCCAACGGAGATTGGTGGGTTAAAGAGGAGAAAATGAAGGTTTACCATTAGGTCTTGGATATGCTAATTCCGAGGTTTGAAAAGCATTCATTTTGAACTTCCACAACCTTTCAGTTTTGAAAACCAATTACAACCTTTAAAATGTTATGGTCCCTATTCCTTCCCAGGTGGAAATAAGAACACTGCCATTTTTTTTCTAAATCCTCTCAAGGAAAAACATAAGGCACCAAAGGGGAAAGGATTAGAAGACAATAACATAATCAATAACAAAGAGTTCATTGATAATCACGCTTCCGTTTAACCGTTCATCAATGGATTAACAATTGTGGAATGAGACTTTGAAGCTCTCACAAGCTTTCTCACTAAAAATCTTATTTTCCTTATATAATATAACTAGCGGTAACCCATGTGATGCATGGAAAAATAGACTATATATTTTGTGTGATAAATAAATCATCTTAATCTTAAATTATGTCTTAATAGATAATTAACCCACAAAATTTCATAATAAATTTTGATATACATAAAAAAAATTATTAATTATAAAAATTGTTGAGAATAATAGTATTACAATCACTTGATAACATAAATAACTTAAGCTGAATCATCTAACAAATCATTGAAAAAATGAATACAAAGAGTTGTAGAAGACAATACTAGGGATTGGCATAGCTTGTTATTAGATGCATTATGGGCTTATAGAACTTCTCTAAGGTCAAGTACAGAAATCGCTCCTTATGCCTTAGTATATGGACATGATACAGTATTGCCTGTGGAAATTAATATTAAATCCTTCAGGGTAAAATGCCAAGACCAGTTAACGAACCAACCAACACTTGAAATTCTAAACACAACATACAACTCGATAATCAAAATAGTAACAATTCGATAAACAAAGCAAGACAACTCGATAAACAACAAAACAACTCAAATACAACTCAACAAACTTGCTAGAACTAAAAGGACTCAAAACAAGACCTTAAAATGCATAAAAAATAGAACAAAACACATGCTTTCAGCATTCTCAGTACATACGTAGATGACAAGCTTGTCCAAGGGATTGTCAGCCATGAATAGAGGCTGTTGGCCACTAGTGGTGGCCGGTTGGCTACCAAAGTGGCCTGCCAACCATCACTAATGGCCGGTCGGCCATCAATGTGAGGGACCCCCAGATTGTTGCCACCTGGCTTCCACTCACTGCATTATCTTCTACAAAAGGTTGAGCTTTGTAATTTTTTCATTTCAGCTGTAAATTCTTCACAAAATGGAGCCATTCTTTGCCCAGAAACTCTCGAATTGGATTGCAACTTTAGATGGCTCAGAAAAGGTGAATTTCTGAAGTTTTGGCATAAACGCACTTTTCCCGCTGAGTCGTTCTCCGCTTTGTTTTCCATTCTTACATGCTACGGCCAAATGTTGGAATCTGATTACACACGTTTTTAGCTTCGGGGGACAAGAGCTATGCCCTACAATCGAAGAATTTCAAGTGCTAATGGAGTCCCAGTGCGACGAGGAAATCTTGCCTCAACCCCATTTTGGTCACGTCCAAGCTTTGGGATGGATGTGCGGGCTTACTTTACACGAGACCCAATCCTTTGTTCACAATGGAGAGCTGGACATTCCCAGTTGATTCATCGATTTTCTGACGCCGGTGACCAAGGCGACCTTCTTTGGCTGGGTTTTTGACAACACGCCCTTTGTTTGTGCATGCTAGCACATTTCCTCCTTGCCTCTAGTTTTAGCGGGTCTAGCATTCAATTAGTCGAAGCAGCCCAAGGTTTGGAAAAGGGCAAGAGTTGCATTGGTTTGGCATTGGTCGAGACTTTGATGGGCTTAGACGCCTTTCATCGGCGAGAGACCACCAAATTCACAAGGAGTCTACTACTTCTTTAGTTAATGTTTCCCACCCTTTCTAATATATGTTTCTCACATCACTCGGCATTCACGGCATTCATGCTCTGTTTTTATCTCAAAGCCTTTTTTCTCACTTTTCTCTCAACGTACACCTCTCTTTTCTTTAATCTTTTTTTTCTTTCATCCCTCCCCAGATATGGCTTATGGACAAGCTGAAGGTAGTGGACTCTTGCCCCGCATACTCAACTCGAGCATACTTTTTCCACCAGTAGCTAGTTGATTTTCCAAATGAAGGATGGTGGTGCCATTGGATGTGCAACAGGTCTGCTGCTGACATTGCTTGGCGTTGTCCTTGGCTTATTCTGACCGAAATGAGCTACCGTATGACTCGGCAACCTGGCATTGAGTTAATTGGTCTGACACATTGTGTATTCTACTTTTCGTTCCGGTTCAAACGTCTGTTTGGACATGATCAGACTGCCCAGAGGAGGGGGTAAAATACCCGATTTCATTCCTCATCCGAGGTTCACATTTGGCTAGATATCCCATTGCTTGGAGGACGAGAGAGCTTCTGGCTTCTGTTCTTAGTTTCAGCTGCGCCCTTTCTAACGAGTGCCTGACTTGGCTCGAAGATGAGGCACAATCCGGGACCACTTTGGTATCAGAAGCTTCCACAAGCACGAGTGGGGGACGCAGGAACACCTGACTCAGTTATGCCCCAAATTTATTGCTTTGATCTTTACTTTCCAAGTTTTATGCATGTAATAAAAGTAGCTTTGATTTGTATTGAGAGTTGGGGAACTTTGTATTGAAATCAATGAAATTAAAGTTGTGAGCACTGAAAGTTTTCCTTTTGGTCAAAAAATGATCTAAGTTGTAAAAGGTAAATTTTGAGCAAAGTCAACTTTTATCAAAACTTTTCAAAACCATTTTCGATAAGGATCACTACTTGACATGCACAAAATCTATCCTTAAGATGTGTAACCCCGAATCCAAAGATAACAGATTACCCCTTGTCAGAATAACACTGCTCAGCACTGTAACCAGTTTTCAGAGAAGATCACAACTGAACTCTCAGATAAAGAATAGACAAAGATGACCTGATCAACACATGACAGTTGAGTTGGAGGTGTTTACGACCAAACTTCAGAATGAAGTTGCCTACGTATCCCAAAGATGGGAATCATGCCTTTCGTAGTTCGGTTCAAGTTCACTCGAGTATTAACACTCTCCTTTTACGCTCTAACTTTTGCCAAGGTCGTCCTTTAGGGTTTTCAACCTTGCGAGCTCAATTTTTCTTTATTTCTAATTTTTTTATGCTCTAACTTTTTCCTAGGTCGCCCTTCCGAGTTTTCGGCCTAGCGAGCCTATCAGGGATAGTATTTTTTCAACTTGTCCATGTTAATTGGTTGGGAAAATTCTAAGCCATCCAAGTCCATGAGAATAATAGCTCCACCCGACTAGATAGTTTTGATGATATAAGGACCAGTCCAATTGGGTCTGAACTTGCCCCTAGGGTCATGAATGGGAGCTCAGTTGTCTTTCAGCACCAAATCCGCCTCCTTGAGATTCTGGGACTTAACTTTCTTGTTAAAAGCTCTGGAAATCCTACGTTGATAACCCTGAACATGGTACAGTGCTTTCAGCCTTCTTTCATCGAACATCATCAGTTCTTCAAACCTGCTCTGCTTCCAATCTGCCTCTTATATCTGACACTCAGTCATAACTCACAGCGACGGGACTTCTATTTCGATTGGAAGAACAACCTCCATACCATAAACAAGAGAGTAGGGGGTTGCCCCAGTAGACGTCTGAATTGAAGTTCTATAACCCTAGAGTGCAAATGGTAATTTGTTTGGCTAGTCCCTATAGGTCTCAACCATCTTCTGCAGAATATGCTTGATGTTCTTGTTGGTGGCCTCAACAGCTCCATTGGTTTATAGCCGGTATGTGGATGACTTATGAAAAGCCACGTTGTATTTCTCCAACAAGTCGATCACTTCTTTCTTGAAATGGGAGCCATTATCTGAGATGATCTCGTTTGGGACTCCATAACGATAAATGATGTTGTTTCGAATGGACTTAGCCACATGCGCTGCCTTCAACACTGCATAAGACTAAGCTTCCACCCACTTTGTGAAGTAATTAATTGCCACCAGAATGTATTCATGCCCATTTGACCTTTTCGGTGTTATTGCGCCAATGACGTCGATTCCCCAGACTGAGAAAGGCCATGGTGAAGTCATGTTGTATAGTTTTGACAGCGGAATATTCATGCGATTGGCAATCGCATGAATTTGGCATTTGTGGCATCGTTAAACAAAACCAATACAATCCTCCTCCATAGTAGACCAATAGTAACCTTGCCTGAGAATCTTCCGGGCTAACATTATTCGGTTCATGTGCGCTCCGCACTCTCCCCCATGGATGGCCTCCGTTAGGCATTTTAATTCCTCTACGTCAACACCCAACTTGTGCATTCCCAGATGACTTCTCTTGTATAGTTTACCTCCGTAGATGATAAATTAAACAGCCATCCGCCGTATTGCCCTCTTATCTTTGGCATTTGCCCCTGGTTGATAAACCTTATTTTCCAAGAAGTTCCAAATATCATAGAGCCAAGGGTTTTGATATTGCACTTCATCTATTATGGCGATAGATTCGTAGGCCAGCGTATACCTCTGCTCAATGATGATCGGACACATCCAGACTCCAAACGGGATGTCTATCATGGAATATAGAGTTGATAAGGCATCAATGAGCCTGTTGTTTTCTTTTAGTAGATGCATGAAGGTCAGCTTCTCAAACTTAGGAATCAGAACGTCCAAGGTCTGGTGATAGATCTTCATCTTTTCTTCTTTAACCTTTAAGTCCCCTTTTGCTTGAGACACAACTAGGTTCGAGTCCCCAATGACGTCCAACCTTTTTGCCCCTAGTTCTAGGGCGGCTTCCAAACCAGCGATACACGCCTCTTATTCTGCTTCGTTATTAGATACCTTGAATCGGAGCTTGAAGGCTGAGGATATATGGGAATTGTCGGGTGCTATCAGCAACACCCCTATCCCATAACCATACTGATTAGACGGTCTATCAAAGTACATTGTCTAAATCTCTTCCTCGACTTACAGAATAGCTTCATCTGGGAACAGGTATTCTACCGCTTCATCCCCTCCTACTGGGTGATTTGCCAAGAACTCTACTACCGCTCTCCCCTTGACAGACTTGTGAGTAACATACTTCAAATCAAATTCGCAGAGAAGAAGCAACCAACGGGCTAGCCTACCCGTAAGCACTGGTTTCTCAAAGAGATATTTGATGGGATCTAATCTCGAAACCAGAATTACAGAGTAAGCTAACAAGTAGTGCCTCAACTTTCTGGTAGCCCATACCAAGGCTAGGCAAGCTTTCTCTAGCGGGGTGTAACGGGTCTCATAGTCCAGCATTTTCTTACTTAGGTAATAAATGGTTCCACCCTATCCTTAGATTCCTGAGCAAGCATGGATCCCATTGTTTTGTCTGTGACTTACAGATACAAAATCAAGGGCTTTCCCGGCTCTAACGACGACAACACAGGTGGATTTTGAAGGTACAACTTGATCTACTCGAAAGCAAATTGACATCGGTCATCTCATCGGAATTTCTTTCCTTTCTTTAGGAGACCAAATAGTGGTTCACAAGTCAAGGTTAATTTTGAAATAAAGCATCTTATGAATTACACTTTGCCTAGAAAGCCTTGTACCTTCTTTTCAGTCCTTGGTGGTGGCATTTCTAGGATGGCCTTGATTTTGGAAGGATCTACCTCTTCGCCCCTCTGTGTGATCAAGAAACCCAGCATTTTCCCTGCTGTTACACCAAAAGTACATTTCTGCTGATTCAATCTCAACCGGTATTCTCTGATCCGTTGAAAGAATTTCTTCAAGGCAGTGTAGTGGGCCTCTCTTTCCTTGGACTTGACAATCATGTCGTCTACGTACACCTCGACCTCTTTATGGATCATATCATGTAAAATTGTGGTTGTGACCCGTTGATAGGTAGCCCTGGCATTCTTCAGCCCAAACGGCATCACCCTGTAGTAGTAGGTTCCCCACAGCGTAGTAAAAGTAATTTTCTCTCTATCCTCGGGTGCCATCAGAATCTGGTTATACCCGAAATATCCATCCATGAAGGAGAGCAATGCATGGCCTGCGGTGAAGTCCACAAATTCGTCAATGTGCGGCAAAGGAAAATCATCCTTCAGACTGGCTCTGTTCAGATTCGTAAAGTTCACACACACCCGAATTCTGCCGCCTTTCTTTGGCACTGGGACAATATTGGCCAACCAAGTCAGATACTCAGATACTAGCAAAAACCCTACGTCTATCTGCTTAGTGACCTCTTCCTTAATCTTCAAAAGCCCAATCCAAGCGTATTCTCCGCAACTTCTGTTTGATGGGTCAGGCCTCGGTGTCACTGTACAATCTCAGGATCGATTCCAGGCATGTCTTTGTGGGACCACACGAAAATATTTTTGAAATCTTTTAATAAAGAGACTAAGCGCTCACGCTCCACTGAAGACAACATGGACCTGATTTGGACCAGACGCAGATCTTTCTCAATACCCACATTAATAGCAATGATTTCATCAGCGAGAGGTTTTTGCAAACCTCTGCTTCTCTCGATTAATCAAAATTTTCAGAACCAACGGAATTCCTTCCTTATTGTTTTCATCAAAATTTTAAAAATCATGATCAATGCAATAAACAAGAGGCATAGAGAAATACTCAAAATCTGCAGTGGCATTCTCATTCAAAAGGCCTAACTCATCTAATTCCTCAGTTACAACTGATTCAAAAGAAAAAGAAAAGGACGACCTGGACAAAACCTCGGCATCCGGGTTATCAACCCCAGGAATATCGGACCCAGACTCAGAAGAACCAGAATCTGATTCCAACTCCACAGATTCTGTAGAATCAGATTTTGGTTCACTACCCGACTCAGAACTGCTAGACAGGTAGCCCTCCTTCAGCTGCCAAATGAGGGATGGTATGTCAGATACATCTAAGATGCTGCTAGAAGGGTTCGCACTCGGTTGCTCCCCGATCATGGAAACGGTCAGGTTATCTCCCAAGCTCTCTGAGTTGATCTGAGGATCCGAAAGGAGATATGCCAGTGATGCTCCTACTTCAGACTCATTGTTGTCGAAATCACTTTTTGTGCTCTTTGTAGCCTTAGTGGTTAGTTCAGTCTGTTCCTCTATATCACTATCTTGTAGCTGTAAGTAAAAGAAAATCTCAAAACCGGGAACCTGCTGCCTCTCAGAGTTGAATTAGGGCTCGGGGAAACCGCAGAATGGGAGTCTTCACCTTTCCAGACAAAATAACCATTAAGGGTTCCCTGGATAGATCGGTGCACAAGCTCGTAGCGTTTCCTAGTCTGCTTAGCTTTGGTTCTTCCTACCATCTCTTTTCCTTTTCTCACCACGTCCTCTTTGGTGGATATATAGCCCAGACCAAAGGCATGCGGGTTATGTGGCACATCGGCCAATGTAGTAACACCCTTCTGGCCACTTCTTCCTAATCCCATTCCAGTTATGTTGTAGCTTGTTCATGAGGTATACTGATTGGGCACTGACATACAAGCCCTAATCGATGGCCAAGATATTCTACACCGCCCGAGCTTCAGCCAAGGTAAACCCAGAAAGGAAAACATCCTCTTTGCCATGCACGATCTCCAGCACAGGTGTAGTGACCTCTGGCGGAGGATGTATAGATGAATTTTCGAAGACTATGGCTACCCCTTTTCCATGGGGGTACTTCAACATTTGGTGGAGGGTGGAAGAGATAGCTTTCACTTGGTGCAGCTAGGGTTACCCAAGTAGTAAGTTGAAAGTGGCCGGAACATCCAGGACATGGAACTCGATATCTTTTTGAGCTGGGCCAACCTGTACTCTAATCTGCACTGTCCCTATCACCTCTCTGCTTATATTGTCATACGCCCAGATCACTACTGTAGGCATAAAATAAGCCAGTTTCAGACCAATAGCATAAGCCATACGACAAGGACAGACGTTGATTGCTGACCCGGTGTCAACCAATACCACTGGTATCCACTTTTCTTGGCACTCCACTAATATGTATAGAGGCTTGTTGTGTGTAGAGCCTTCCAGCGGCAGTTCCATGTCCGAGAAGGTTACATTCTACGGATATGTATAGAGGCTTATTGTGTGCAGAGCCTTCTGGCGGTAATTCCTTGTCTGAAAAGGTCAAAGTTGGCGCAGCGCCTCCTGGGTAGACTAATCCCACCAATTGTTCCGGGGTAGTGTCGATGGATAACTTAACTTTATCCATCGCTATCAGTACAGTCTATCTGTGCACTCGCGAAGCCATAAGCAAGCCCTAGATAGATATGTCAGCTTGAATCTTCTTTAACTGTTTCAACACAGCCTCTTCCTCTAACTACTTTTCCTTCTGTTTCTCAACTTCTTTATCCTTCTTGGATGCCTCGGGTTGGTCCAGATGCGGTGGTTTGAAATATCGGCTGCTTCTTGTCATATGGTCGACTTCTTCCACATACTAAGTGTTGTCAAGAAGGTTTTCATCCCATTCCTCATCGGTATGGGCCAAGTGTAGGTCGTTGTCATCCCACTAGACCCCTTTGGCAGCCGACAAGCACTCGTCCAATTCCGTTCGAGTCATTCTATTATCACAAACATTTCCTGGAGGGTGTTAAGCTTTTCTAGTTTTCCAATCATTTTCACTAATTTCTTGCCCAAACCACTCCAGAGCGGCTTCTTGCTCTGTATGTACAGTATTAACAATGCCCAGTTCCTAGACCAATTGTTCTTCACCGGTGTTTTTCGACAGTTTACCCTTTTCATTGGCCATTCCGGCCATTGCAGTGGTTCCCGCTTTCTGTTCTTTCAGCTTCGATTTAGTTCCCTCATCTCTATCGAGTTCATCACTTAGCCACCCAGAATTGTTTGTTGACCCATTCAAATCAAACTAATCAATATGCACGTCCCCTTGATCTTGCACATTAAAGAACTGCAAATTGTCTATATCCTCCTCCAGATCAACTAGATCATCTAATCCCTGACTTGGCCTATCTTCTTGAACTACATTGACCTCCATCCCAGTCAGCAACACCACTTCTGGCTTAGCTTGATCTATTGGCATGATATAGCAGTATGGGTTGTACATCCTCTCAAATAAATCCTCAGAGTCCTTGGGCAACGGACTGACATTCTCCACCAAGGCTAACCTCCCTTTATCTTCCACTGTTACTACCAATGGTTCGGGTTGAAGCGAAAACGTGCTTATCATGCACAAATCTATGCTCTTAGGGATGAACAACACCGACTTAGGTAGGTGGGAAGGGGTGATGTATATGCTGGGGTCCTAAGAGATGGCCAGTGTGTGGATGAGGTTTATATGGCGGGGTGGAGGGACTTGGTTATGTGGTGGGAGAGGATTTGTAGTGACGTTTAGCTTTTGGGGCACCGCTATCACCTTATTGTTAATGAGATCTTGAATCTCATGACGCAGCTTATAGGATTGATTAGTGTCATGACTGTGCTATTGGTGAAAAGCACGGTATTTGGCCGGGTTAAGTCTCGGGGGGAGAGGATCAGGTGGAGGGCGAGGCTCTAGTGGTTTAAGATGCCCTTTTTTGATCAGGACCCCTAGGGCCTTAGATAAAAACATATCGAGCGGGGTAAAGACCCTTTGAGATGGGCCTGGCTGGTTGAGGTTTGTGGAGTTGTGTTGGATGTATTGGCGAATGGGTTAGCAGTCTTGGGTGTGGTGGTGACCATGGTCACATCTAAAGGCCGTGCAGAGGTGCTACCACTCGTGGTTACGTTGGAACTGCGTGTAAAGGGCCTCTTGGGCTGTTCCTTCTCATGGTCTATTAGCCCCTGCTTTATCGCATCCTCAGTTTACACCCCTATCTCATGGAGCTCGACAAATATAAACAAAGGCAAGACTATCATCTACTGTAATAACCTCCCTTGCAAGTTACGGACCACCATTCGAATTTGGTCCTTTTCAGATGGCCAGATAGTCATCATAGAGGCCTTGACCCTCCATTGGGTCACAAAGTCCAAGAAGCCCACCTTCGGCTCCTGACGGGTCGCTTCAAGATCATGGGTTGTGATCTCGATCTGGGTATTGTAGGAGTACTGTGCAATAAAGGCCTAGGTCATTTCCTCCTAGTTCCGTTTCACGGAGTCTTTCAACTTTGCGTACCAGATGGCCGCTATGCTTGACATGGTCCAACCAAAAAGCAACAAATTCTAAAGTCTGGTGAGACCCATTGGTCGCAGGATATCAGAGAATAAATGCAAATGGACCATGGGATCCCTGGAGCCGTTGAACCAGTCTATATTAGGGGTGAAACTCAGGCTGGTTCGGTCAGGTTGGGAGGTTTTCCAAGCCCAGCCCAAGTTGTGTTGAGACCTGCCCAAGCCCAAGCCCGCCCAAGCCCGAATTGTAACCCGAGATTGTCTGCCCAAGCCTGACCCAAGTTAAACCCAAATTGCCCGAGTTGCCCGAAGTACAAATGAATTTCAGTTTTTTTTGTAGCTACATTATTAAATTATTAAAATTTGACTCCATTTACAATTTTTTTTAATAGAAAATCATTAATACCATCAAAACAAATAATTTATATAATGTAAGACAGATGTCACTATAGTGGTCCTTACAATTGATGAGCGAAAATAAAAAGAAAAAAAGGTAAGACTTTATGTTATTTGTATATAATATATATTCAATATGATTTAATAATATAAATTACTTTAATATCATGTAATGGCTAATAATTTATATGTATATTTAATATTTTTATATAACTATATATGTATAATTCGGGCTTCGGGTTGCTCGAGTTGTTTGACATCTTCGCCTAAGCTTGCTCAAATTTAATTTGGGCTTTCTGAATTTTTGCCCAAGCCCGTACCAAATTTGAAAATATTTTGTCCAAGCCCTAAAAAAATTCGGGCTGGGCTCGGGTTGCTCAAGTTGAGCCTGCCCAAGTTGCACCCCTACTCACAATGAGGAAGTCTTCTCATGGTCTACGCTTTTCTCAATGGTGCGAATTTTCGGTATCTAACGAGCCTTATGCCTCAACAAAGACTATCCAAAATGCGCATAACTTTAGAACAATTTCGCGTCATAATGGAAAGTCAACCAAATTATAGAAATGGTTAATCCTCAAAGACTTTGTCTTCAA
>NW_021025170.1:232424-314898 GCF_004153795.1 Camellia sinensis | reverse complement strand
GGAATTAATGTTATGCAATAATCCATGTTGTCGCATGCTTGATCGTCACATTGTGTATGCCTTGTTCATGTCTTCGTGCATGTCCATCTTCGTATGTGCATTGAGTATGCCATTCTTAGTTCATGGCATTGTTTATGCTAGTTGCATGTTTGCATATCATCTCCCGCATGCTAGCATGATTAGGTTGCATTGTGTTTGGAATAGGGTTTAGTCAAACACGGGAAACGAGGGATGTTTCGTACTCCAAGTAACGAACGTGCCTCGATTCTCGGTCGCCGACACACTCGGATTACCCATGATGGAGTTTAAGCTTTGTTGTGTTTATATGTGCATTCATTTTACATCGAGTCGTGGCAATCCGACTCCTCGGCCATCATGCATTGAGATGCGTGATTAGTGGCACGAGGATCGAGGACAACATCCCTAAGAGCTTGTGCAATGATGGGGAGAATGGTCGTGCACACATATGTTGAAAATACTTTGCCAATGCCCCTTTCTCACTCTCTGTTGCAACAAACTGGAAACAGCAGCAAAAACTGGTCAGCAGCCTTCTGGAGCTTTGTACAGTGTTCTGGGACCAGTTGCAAACAGAAGCAAATCGGGGCATCACGATGGATTTCCCGACAAGGCGACTTGAGCATGCATGCATCCCTATCTTCGGAATAGAGCTGAGGCAGTCCATTTTGTTTAATTTGGCATGCTAGTTTCCTTAACTTACTTAGTTAATTCATTAATTAATTAATGTTGTGTAATAATAGTTTAATTAGCTTAGATTAGCTAGTTTATTCTGTACTATTCATTTGAGCCCTCCGAGGAGGCAATGTTGTAATAAGTAGTGAGTGTGTGTGTGATGCATGCCTTCCAACCCCACGTCTTTCTCCCTTTTATTTACGCTTATGATGGTTAGTTTAGGGCACATTTCAATTAGCATACTTATGCTCGCATGTTTGCATCCATTTATCTGTCTTGCATGCACCGGGCTCGGCGCATCATACTAATTGCATTGTATTTCCATTCCGAGTTGAATATGTGTATCAGTTGTTGCATTTCATATGCCATGTTTAGAATAGCCGAGCCTATCTTAGTTGCATTTTGCATGTGTTGCATTAGCCATCTTAACATAAACTAGGATCATGCATTGATTACTAACTAGTTTCTGTTTTGGCTTGGAGTACTCGGTGAGTGTTTATGCTTTAGCATCCTTGCATGCGTGTGAGTGACTGCCATGATAGCATGCTTACCATGAGGCTATTTGCTTATGTTATATAACTGCCTGAATGCCTGCGCGTGGAGGTTAGGTTATTTGAATTGGAACAATGCATTGATCAGAGTTTTAAGCCCACTTGAGAGTGGCAAAATCATGTTTTCTAAGCCACCCGAGGGTGGCAAAATCCACATCTTAGCCTACTTGCGAGTAGCACTTCAAACATTTTTCAAAAACGAACATGAGATGTTTTGTTCCAATTCAGGCGACCCAGTCTATACTTGTATGCTGTGCGCATCACATAATAAATTCTAGCTAATAACCGGAATAAGAGCACATATGTTTTCAAAACTCGATATCATGCTTTAGTAGTGGCTGATCTTTGATCGGGCGAGCGGGGTGCTCATACTGACCTTCCCCAATCGTACCCAAGTTTCCGAGCCGAGGCAACTTTGGTGATGACGGACACGTGGCCTTAGGCAACGAGTCAGGGTTCCTAATTCCCCCAAAATAAATATTTAGGTGCAGCTCGTATCTGGCAAAGCAGTCCATGTTTGGCACTTCTTTCTAAAAATCAATTTTTCAAAAACGATTTGCCGGTTTGGACTCTTTGATGATTATCGGTCTTGCATGCACTTGCGAGATTAGATACAGGACCGTGACATTGAGTCCTAAACTGTAGTAAGCCCAAATGAGCAAAACGGGATTTCCTCCCGGGACGTTCGGGGACGTCTACAGTATCACTCAAGGAACTTTTTTCTGAACCTAGAGGAGGGAGAGATGGTTCTCTCTTTATAGAGAACCAAAAGCAAAGCTTCTTGGAGAAGCTAAGGTTCAGGGCAATCCCTTCATACACGTGTATGGAGGATAGCTTCAGTGCCCTCCAGCTGTGCTAGTTGGAGGAAAATATCTCCAAAAAGGTGGCAAAAACAGTCGACCACCACAAGTGGTCTCCCAAGACAACAAGTGGTCGGTCTAGGTGGGAGATGATCAGCACACTAAAAACAAGCCAGAGATGGGGTGGTGACCAGAAAAGATGGCTCAAAGACCTAGGAGACCAGTTGTCAGATCAGAAAATTGGCTGGCGGGAAGAAAAGTGGTCTCCAAGGAAAAAATTGGTCTCCCATCCTTGTACCACCTTCCAAACAAGGAAAAAGGCTTGTACCAAAAACAAACCAAAACAGATGCAAGACGAAAGTTCGGGAGGCAAAACGCGCAGCCGGGAGCCTCAAAAACTAGCTGACACGCACCAAAAGTGGTTTATGACCACAAAAGGGTCTCCCAAACCACAGTGGCCCTCTAGGCCAAGGAAACAAGTGTTGGTTCAAAACCACAGCTAAGCAAGAGAATGTTAAGAACAGTCGCCGAGACAAGGCACGAGGCGAGGACTCCCGAAAATTGGAAACTAGTCTCCAAACGAAAAAAAGTGGTCTACGACCAACAAAAGAGATGGTCTACAAGACCTCTCCCTCCTCAGGCAAGGAAACAAGGCTTGGTCCACAACCGAGCGAAACACAAAGAGTTCAGAGGCCTGGAGGCAAGTTCTCTCAGCCGAAAACCCGAAACCTCGAAACGAGCACAACATACACTAATCGCGAGCGCTCAATCGATGACGTCTGAGTCTAAGGTCGGTCAAAAATGAGGTGTCTACAGGAGATAATGTGAATCCATGAAGCTCCTGGGTTTCTCTTGTTGTTACATTTCTCATGAATAATAAATTAAATTGCATGTTTGGGATGTAAAGGATTTAATTAAATTGCATCTGGTTTAGACCCTGTATAGATTGCATAGGAGTCATTATAGATGGCAAAGAGTTGACTAAAGTATTGTTTGATAGGGCAACAAGGAAAATTTGATTTCTTCTTGGTACTTTGGTTTTACACCTACTTGTTGTGCCATTTTTGTTATTTTATTAAAAAGTAAAAATTCATCTCAATGCTTTTTTATGATTTTAATTCAAACAACAGGTTGTACCTCGTGTGAGGAATTACATCGATGCCTAAAAATAGAAGGTCAGTTAATTAATGAATGGAATTTTATATTATTTGTTATTTAAAATTGTATTGGGACTTTCGATGCTTATTTTGATTTGAAAACAGAGGAAGTAATTTATTGACAATAAAAAACTAAGATCAAATATGAGGAAATAATTGATTGTGTATTAGAATTCAGCTAGAACTTTATTCAAAACCAGATTTAGATTAATTCCATGGTCAATGTTGAATTGATGGGGAACTTAGCAGAAACTTTTTCTTAATTTTTGTAATCGATAGATCTAATTAGATTTGTAGTATTCGATAGAAGATCTAACAATATTTTGAAGTTTTCAATGATGTTTTGGTAAGGCTCGAATTGTTCAATGTTATATTGTAAAGATTTTCGAATTAAATCAATGATGTTAATAATCTGGCACTTGGTTTTTATAATGCAATGTGTACCTTGTAATGGAAGTCTTGCCTTCTTTCTTTTTTTGCCCCCATTTTTTGTGGTTTATGGATTAATTTTGTAACCAACCGTGATTTCTTAATATTTCTATTTTTATTTTTTGTGGTTCATGTGGATATTTACCTTAAGTTGAGAAGGGCAAAAGAACTCTTGGTGTAAGGTAAAGTTCATGTATATTTAATTGCAAATCATTGATTTAATGGAACCCTTCTCCATTTACAAATATGCAATTGGAGAGGATCACAATCCTTCAAAATGCGATACCTCCCTTTACAAATATGCAATGGAGAGAAATCACAATCTTCAATTTTCTTTCTAGTCATCTTATATTAAATCTTAAAAAACTAGTAACAACATGAAAATCGAGAAAGCAATTCATCTTTCAGTTTTGTTGAAATTAATTTTTGTGATGTGCCATTTTTTATGGATGAACCATTGGAATTGCCTTTGAATATTTTAAAAAACCCTTTTTAATTTGTTGTTGCCTAGTGTATGTGTTTGTTTCAGTGTTTTTTCTTCTTCTTTTTTTTTTTTTTTTTTTGAAGTACCATAGTTTTTACTTGGCCTTGTATTTAAGACAACGCATTTCAAAAAATTACTAATAAAGTGATTAAATTCTTCTAATTTGGAAATGGTGCTCCATCTCCAACAGGCAAATTCTAGTGATGACTAACTTAATAACAGAAGAGAAACTAAAAAGCATTTGCTGCCCAACAATAAGACCACAAATCTTTGACACAAAATTCAATCAGTTATCTTTGTAATTTATAAATTTGCAGGAATGGTGCTCATTTCCTTTTTTGGTATCCAATAGATTTATAACCTCCTGATCACCATTCTCTATTTCCCTTTTGGTTGTGGTGGAAACAAATATTTTGTAATTTTTTTTTTTTCAATCAGTTTATCTTGGTAATTTATGCTCTTTTCCTCAACCTAGAAGCCATCATCTATAATTCATTATTTAATTAGTTCATGACCCAAATCAATTTATTATTTGCATGGATTTTCCATAATAACTTGTGTCTCCTCTGTGTGATATCGTTTGCCTTGTTCTTTGAAGACCCTCTTTGTGGTCATTTTCAGTCTATGTTGTCCTCATTGAAGACCCTCTCTATGTCATGCTGGGGCTTATATTGATTCAGTATTTTCTTTTGTTATTGCAGGAATGGAAAGATGCTCTTTTAAGCCTCCTTAATTTGTAAAAGATTTTTTGTTTTAACCTGTTGATGCTCTTTACCTCTTGATAAGAATTTGTTGTAAACTGCCTCCAAAATAATACAAATACACACCCAAACATATATTAAGATAGCATGAATCAGAGTAATAAGTCCTCTTCATTAACATGAAAGTTATAATACAAAAGAGTTTTAAACATAATTAAATGCCAATTGGCTTACATTTTCCAAGCCTTGACTTGGTTAACACAAAGGAGACTATAAAGCTCATACACATTTAGCCCTAGGCTTAAGATGGACTTAAACTAAAATGAATGGGCCTCAGCCACACTCAAATCAGTGGCCATACATGATGATATTAGGCAACAAAAACACATGCAAACATGCACAAATGCAAGGGACCAAACCTAAGGCACCAAATGCAACTCTACCAAAGCATGGCAAGGGATGAAATATGGCATACAATCACACATTTTCCAGCTCTGAAATGACATGCAAGATGGTCTCGAATCATGTAAACACCTCACATAATGCATGCTAGATGGCCCAGATACCGAAACTAGTGAAGTGCATTACACTAGAGGTACACAAAACAAAGCTCAAATGACCCAACCAGCCCCAAACAGTCCCTATGCAGGTCCAAGATAGTGGGAAGATGGTCTAAAATGATGGCTCAAAATGCATAGAAATGAAGCTCATGCAATGGTCCATAAATAGGTATTTATGCACAACTCTCAAACACGTTCAAAGAATGGAAAACATGGGAATATGGCACAAGTATAGGCTCTGAAATGACATTCTCAATGGCCCCAAAACATGAAAACACCTCAGTATAAGCATGCAATAGGCTTCAAAACTCAAGGCTAGGCAATGGTATTACATTACAACCATGCATAGCAAGCATCATTCGACCATGAGGCATGAAAATAGAGCTAAGGCAGTCCAAGACATGCACAAAATCAGTCTAAGGCATGGCCAAAAAGTGCTAGAATCAAAGACCAAAATAGTATGCAATACAAGCTAGTGAAGAGGGTTTACACTACAAGTATATGAAGCATTCAAGAGGTCACTAAACCAGAAAAATTCAGAGGTATGGCATGACAAATAAAGCCCAAAAACTCATTGAAACATGGTCAATGCATGCAAGAATGACATGCTTCTTTGATAGGCTATGAAGAGGGTTATCCTACACATGCAAGATGGGCACCCAATATGGAAAAACAAGCTCTAGACAGAGCCTATGCATGTCCTAAAACTCACCAAAAATGGCCTGAAACATGGCTTGGAAGCATGCAAATAAGGGCTCCTTTGTTAGGCCAAATATGCTAGAAATCAAAACAAGGAGAGAGAAGGTCACCTCTCTCTGATTTTGGCTCTCAAAAACACATAATAACCACTGAAAATCCGCTGGATTTCAGTGGTCAAAAGGGCAAACAAACCTCAAAACAAAGGCCTTAATGCATGGCTCAAAACAAGGTGAAATGAAGCATGAGAGGGGGTAGATGACCCCCAACAGAACAATGATCTTAAACAAACATGTTAAGGACCTCAAAATAAGACTTTTTTCAGTTTAAACCAAATCTCAAATATGCTTGCAAGTATGGCTAAAAGATGGAGCAAAATAAAGCTTAAAAGAGGGAATAGTGTGTTACCCTTGTAGCTTCAGCAAAACTAGCAGCTTCTTGGACCCAAAATCAGCTCTTTGAGACCTCTCAAGACCCTCCAAGAACCCTAGATCAATGGTGGAGGTGTGTGGCTATGAGGTGTGGTGTTAAAGGCCAAGAACAAACACCCTTTCTAAGCCTAGAATGTAGAGATATAGAGAGATATATGTGCTTTTCCTTTGACAAATTTTTTTTCAACCTCTCTAAAGGAGAGGGAGGCCCTCTCTTATAGAGAAACAAGTGGGTTCAAGCTTCTTGGAGAAGCTAGAGCAAAAGGTTCAAGCTTCTTGGAGAAGCTAGAGCAAAGGTTCAAGAGGTTCAAACTTTCTCAAGAAGCTAAAATGAGGGTTCAAAAGGTTCAAGCTTCCTTAAGAAGCTAAAATGAGGGTTCAAAAGGTTCAAGCTTCCTCAAGAAGCTAAAACAAGGGTTTAAAAGGTTCAAGCTTCCTCAAGAAGCTAATATGAAGGTTCAAAAGGTTCAAGCTTTCTCAAGAAGCTAAAACGAAGGTTCAAAAGGTTCAATCTTCCTCAAGAAGTTAAAATGAAGGTTCAAAATGTTCAAGCTCTCCAAAAACCGTGCCAAACGGAGAAAGTTAAGCGGTCTCGAACCGAGGCGCACGGTCGACAGTTCCGAAAATCGAAAACTGGTCTCCAAACGGGAACAGTGGTCTACGACCATGAAAAGTAACCTACGGCCACTGAGAGATGGTCTACGAGACCTCTCCCTCCCTTCGGGAAGAGAAAACAGAACCTGGTTCGCAAACCGAGGCAAAGCACAAAAGAGTCTTAAGGTCCGGAGGCAAGGCTCTCAGCCGAGACTCTGTAACCTCAGAACGAGCACAACATGCGTCATCACCGGGCGCTCAATTGATGACGTCTGAGTCTTAAGGTCGGTCAAAAATGGGGTGTCTACAGATACATATAGTTTTGTATCTATACTTCTTCATTTTGCTCTTGTTTTGTGTTCAAAAGTGTAGTTTTGTCTTACTTTAACACAAAAACACACACTCAAACACCTTACCCTTGGAGCTGAGGTCCCTTGAGGTTGTTCTTGAAGTTCTTGGACTGGTTTTGGTCCAAAACGTGTGCTGGGGTTGCAGTAGTGAAGGTGGTCTTCAAGGGTGAGTCTTTAACCCTTAAATCCCCCATTCTTGCTTAAGCTTTTGGACCCTTTTGCATGCTGTTTTAAGACTAACTCTTAACTGGAAAAAGTTATATCTTTGTGTTCTTTAAAAGTTTGTTTAAGGTCACTTTTGTGTTTGGGGTTGTCTACCCCCTTTTAGGACTTGCTAGGCCTTGTTTGGAGCCATCCATTTAGGCTCTTGTTGTAGCCTTTCCATGACCTTTCTACCACTGAAATCTAGAGAATTTTCAATGGTGGAAAGGTGGTTTTGGAGTCTTAAATAGGAGGGGGTCATCCCCTCTCCTTGTGTTGTGTATACTTGCCATATATGCCTCATGTTTGAGCATGTGTTTTAAGCTTTTGTTGGTTTGTTCTTAGCATGTATTTGTGGTTATTTTGCTAAGGCTTACCACTATTTTTTGCTTGGTTTGGTCATCCCTTGCATGCTTTATACACTTGTAGTGTAAATCACACACACTAGCTTTGTATGTTTCATGAAGTAGCATGTCATTCTAGCTTATTTTCTTTCCATTTCAGCATGTTTTTGGTGATGTTTTTCCATGTCATACCTTTGTTAAGGTTTGGTTTGGTCACCCTTTGCATGCTCCATGCACTTGTAGTGTATTTCCATGAAATAGTCTACTGTGTCTCATGCTTTAACATGTCATTCTAGCATGCTTTTGGCTTAACTTCATGAAGCTTTTGTCCATGTTTTAACATGCCTTAGCTCTGATTTGGGTTGTTTTGACCATGCATGCCTTGCTTTGTATAGCTTTGGTTCATTCTAGCTTGCTAGCTTTGTGCATCAAGTCCACTAGCATGCATTACTTGGACTATTCGAATGATTTGGCATCATTTATTATGTGATTTCATTCCATGTTTCATGGTCATGCACTTGTATTTGTCACTCATTCAATGCGTTGGAGGGTTTCCCCCTTTATGTCTTAACATGAGTCATTGTGTATGCCTTCATGCCTTAGCTTGCGAGCCATCATTTCAATGTGTTTTTGGGGTTATTATGCCATGATATAACTTTGATTTTTGTTGGTTAATTCATCCCATGCTTGGTCTTAATAGGTGTAGTGTAATCCACCTTATTTGCCTTGTATGCATCATGCCTTATGCCCTTCATGCTAGCTTATTTTGGCTTCCTTCCATGCTTGTTTTAGAATTATTTTAACACGTTCTAGGACTATTTTGGGTTGCCTTGATCACATGCTTCATGTTTTGCATACTTGTAGTACAAGTGCTCCTGCTTGCTTCAAGCTTTGAGCACCATTGCATGCTTCATTTGTGTTGTGTACATGATTTGGCATCATCTAACATGATATTTCAAAGCTTTTAGCATTGCCATGTTCCCACTTCATTCACTCTTTAAGTGTCTTTGAGTGTTGTGCATTGTTGCCTAGTTTATGGCTTAGCTTGTGTGCTTGCATGCCTAGGTCTTTGAGTCCTCATCTCAGCATGTTTAGGTCTTTGTTTTGACCTACTTGAGCTCTGTCCATGCTTAGTTCATGCATATTTTCCATGTATTGCATGCCTCCTTTGTAGTCCTCTTTATTAGCTTTCATGCTTTAGGACCCTAGCATGCTTTACTTGCATTGTTTAAGTGATTTGGCATCATTTCTTGTCTAATTTCAGTGCACTTAGTGTTTTCACACTTCCAATTTTATCACTCTTCGAGCCTTCTTGAGGGTTGTGCTCTTGGGCCTAGTTGAATGGCCAATGCATTGTGCATGCATACCTTGCCTTTTGTGCCTTAATTTCATCACCAATGGCCACTAATTTGGGCATGGTTGAGGCTCATCCATTTTGGTTTAAGTCCATTGTGCATTGTGTATTCCATGTAGTTCATAGCATTGAGTATGCCATGTTGTTCGCATGATTAATTTAGCATTGGGTATGCCATGTTCATTGCATTGTGTATGCTAGTTACCAGTTGCATTGCGTATGCTAGTTGTCATGAGCATTGTGTATGCCATGTAGTTCATAGCATTGTGTATGCTAGTATGCTAATTGCATGTTTGCACATTTGTCCCTTGCATGTTTGCATGCTTAAGTTGCATTGTATTGAGTTGCATGGTTGAGTCGCATTGTGCATGCCATGTTTGTGTTGCATTGTGTTTGGAATAGGTGTCATTCCAAACACGGGAAAAGAGGGACGTTTCATACTTGAAGTGATGAAACGTGCCTTAATCCTTGGTCGCCAACGCTCTTGATCATACATGATAGAGTTCTAGGCTTTATGTGTTTACTTGTGCATTCATTTTTACATTGAATTGTGCAACTTCGCCTCTCGGCCATCACGCATTGAAATGCGCGATTGATGGCCCGATGGTCGAGAACCACACTCCCTTGAGCTCATGACATGATAGAGAGGGTAGTTGTGCACACATATCTTGCAAATACATTGCCATGCCCTTTCTTGCTTTCTGTTGCAACAAACTGGAATTCAGCAGCAACAACTGGTTGGCCAGCCAGAAAAACTAGCTGGCCGACCACTTTTTCTAGCTTTCAACAAAGAAAGTGGTCGGCAGGTGGCTGAAGAGACCAAAAGTGGTCGGCCACCCTCCCACAGGACTCCCAAGGTGAAGTTTAAGCTTTTTGGAGCTTGGTGTAGTGTTCTGAGGACAATTGAAAACAGAGGCAAATCGGGGCATCGCATTGGATTTCCGAACGAGACGACCATGCATGCATCCAGTCTTCTCCCTCTGAGAACCTCCTGCTTTTACTGCTTTCCTTAGTTGCCATGCTTAGATAGCCAGTTTACGCTTTGGCTTGTAGTTTAATAGTTAATGCGTTTAGCTATTTCAATTTGTTTTGTAATAATTAGTTAACTAGGATTAGTTAATTAATTTGTTGTGTAATAATTAGTTTAATTAGCTTAGATTAGCTAGTTAGCTTCTTATTCGGTCTCTCCCTCGAGAGGGCGTAATGTTGTAATAAGCGTGCGTGTGTGTGATGCATGTCTTCAAATCCCCATTTCTTTCTCCCTTTTAGTTAACTGCTTATGATGGTTAGTTTTAGGGCATGTTTCAATTAGCATCCTTATGCTTGCATGATTGGATACATTCATCTGTTTTGCATGCACCCGGGCTCGGTGCATCATACTAATTGCATCGTATTTAAATTCCAATTTGAATACATGTACCAAGTTGCATTTCACATGACACTCTTAGGATAGCCGAGCCTATCTTAGTTGCATTTTTGCATGTGTTGCATTAGACATCTTAACATAAACTAGGATCATGCATGATTTCTAACTAGTTCCTTGTTTTGGCTCGGAGTATATTGTGAGTGTTTACGCTTTAGCATACTGCATGTGTGTTATCGATTACCATGAAAGCATGCTTGCCATGAGGCTAATTGTTTATTTGCTATAACTGCCTGAATGCCTATGGGTGAAGGTTGGATTGCTTGAATTGGAACGATTCATTGAAATCCGTGATTTAGCCTACTTGCGAGTAGCAAACTTTAAACCATTTTCAAACAAACGAGCATGCAATGTTTTGTTCCAAATTAGGCGATCTAGTCTATACTTGTTTGCTGTACGCATCACATAGTAAGATTAGCTAATTAACCGGAATAAGAACACATGTGTTTTCAAAAACAAAATATCATGTTTAGTACAGGCCGATCTTTGATCGGGCGAGCGGGGGTGCTCATTACATGACCTTCCCCTCTCGTGCCCAAGTTCCCGAGTCGAGGCAACTTTGGTGATGACGGACACGTGACCTTAGGCACGAGTTAGGGTTTCCTAAATTCCCCCAAAATAAAATCTGTATCTGGCAAAGCAGTCCATGTTTGGCACTTCTTTATAAAAATCAATTTTGCAAAGCGATTTGCCGGATTTGGACTCTTTGGTGATTTATCGGTCTTACATCGCACATTGTAAGATTAGATTCAGAATCGTGACATTTGAGTCCGAACTGTAGTAGCTCAGAACAAAATGAGATTCGCGCCGCCTCGTCGCGCGCACGGATGTCAGGGAGTTCCCGGGAGCGCGTCTATACTCCCCTGCAATGAAACTTCAAGAGCTCGCTCGCTCGCTCTCTACTGTAATTGGAAGCTAAAATAATAGCATATAATGAACAACCAGAATTCTCAAACTAACACAAATTATATTAATATTTGATAACTAACACTAATTTAACCAATGAATTATTTTTTTTAAATTCAATAATTATGCTTTAAAATAACGATTACTATGTTCTTAATAGTATATATTTAACAATTAATGCTTATTACATTGAAGACAAATTTTAATTAAACAACATTAACACTTGGATAATTAGTAAATTGTGATTAACAATTTTCATAAAAATCTGCTTAAAAGGCATAATATATACCTTAGTTAAGTAATGATACATGAATTGGAGATAATGCACAGGTTCTAATGCCATGTATCCTATCATAATATTGGTAGCCACTGACACTGTAAAGACCCAAGATCACTTTTCTACAAGTCAGCAAAATTAGTTAACTAATCAATTGCACATCTAAAATTTTGCAAAAGCATTGATTAACCAATCGATTAGAAGAATTGGCCACTCCAATCGATTGTCCAATTGATCGGATGGTTTTTCCAACACTAATCCATTCACCAATCGATTGGAAGGTTAGTCCACCACCAATCAATTGTGTAATTGATTGGATGGATTAGCCAATACTAATCAATTTTTCAATAAAAATTATAAACGTTCATGCTATCATGCCTCACAATGTTCTAAAACCAAGAAAAAATCAACTTACTATTTTCTTTTATCCATTATCTTAGAGAGAAAATTATTCATTAAACAAACAATAGCTACTAATGAAAAAAATAATAATAATAATAATAAAGAGACTCAATTTTCTAAAGTATAATCAGTTATATTCTGTTACCAACATTCCACGACTAGTCTGCATATGGTTTCAAACCAGAATACACTTTCCTTAAATAAAATAAATGAATATAAATCCCATATTTATGTAGACTATGACAAATTTAAAGCTAAAAGTAACAGCAAGGCCTAGAAGACATTCACCATATTGCAGAAACAAATTGTGAACAACAAAAATAAATAATAATAGAATGAAAATCATAGTATTGATAATATACCAGAATGTATATACCATCATAGTTTTGTAGCAAACACTTAATCTATACCCAACGTAAACTAATTACCCGATCTAATCATTGAACCCCCGAAGTTTAAGCAATGTGAAAACTTCAATATGGTAATCTAGTGTCAATACTCATTTTCAAATGTCAACAAAATATACAAAAATGAAGGTTTAAACAATACAATTAGGTAAAAAAGTTACCACTTCAAGAACTCCAAAAAACTCAAAGGGATATGAAGAATGCCGAAGATCCTTTGCAAGAAGAATTTAAAAAATAAAATAAAAATAAAGCACATGGAAACCGTTGAGGTTGTTGATCTTCTTTTTTGAGAACTACCTTGATTTTTGTTACTATCAATAAAACATCAACATTTCAGACCATTCGTTTCTGTAAACCGATTCATTCATGTTAATGTCCACAAATTGATTCATCAACATTTTAGCTATTTGAATTGGGTTTCCTATGTTTTAAGTTCAATTCTATCAATTATGCATCAACTTGAGCACTCAAAGAAACCATCTGTTTCTAAACATAAGTTCCAGCATTTTAAAGACATTGATTACTATAGCTTTTAAAGCAGAATTTATGCTTTCAAACTTCAATTCAAGCACCAGAAAGCAAGAACAATTAGTGCCATTAAAATTTATGCTTCAATTAGTATGTGATGCTCCTAATGAATGACATGGCGAAATATTTTACATGTGGGATAATGTTGGCCCACCTTTGTTGGTTGGTAGTTGAGAAACATTAAATGACTTGGTGTGTTTTGTGGTTCCTTAAGAGCAAACAACCAAAGTTACTATTGAGAGCAAATAACCAAAGTTACTACGACGAGTCACAAGCAACAATGAAAAAAAATATATAAAATAAAAATGAGAGAAAATAATTTCCTAAAGTTGAAGTTAAATAGAAGGATCATACGTCCACCAATTCCATAATTTTAAATTTTACACTTTCTTTACATTGTCTCAATTACCAAACAAACCTAAAGCACATTCACAATTAAGTTATCAAAATATAAAACTATAAAATTTTGATGAACAAAAAAAGAAAAAGCTAATGCCAAAATCAAGATAACATAGTCCAGAAAATGAAATATAACATTAAAAAGGCAAGTATGCCATAATGATAGTGTAGTTTGAAGGAGTAAACACCAAAAGAAAAAGGACAAACACAAATAAAAAGAAAAAGCATGAAGTGTAGCTAAAGTCTAAATAACCTACTAACATTCACTCACCAAGTTTCTGTAATGGATAAACCAAAGGCAAATGTAAAGCAAAAGGGTTATGTGATCATGTTGTGACTAGAACAGTGTTGAATGTAGTGTTAACAGAGAAGGAAAAAAGAATTAGATTAAAGAGATAAAAATGGAATCCAATATATAGATAGTTACATTCAGCAATGTGAAAACTTTAATATGGTAATCCAGTGTCAATACTCATTTTCTAATGTCAACAAAATATACAAACATGAAGATTTAAACAAGAAAATTAGGTAAAAAAATACCACTTCAAGAACTTCAAAAAAATCGAAGGGCTATGATGATGTTCTTAAGGTTACCTTGTGTTGGATAACAGTACCACTTGTAGCAGCCGAAGTCAGGAAGGGTGTAGGTGAGCTGCAGTGGGAGAGAAGGAGAGGAAAAGTGGATTTGAGAGGAAGGAAAAAACTAAAGAGAGGAGGTCTAGTGCAAGAGGTGAGAGAGATTAGGGTTGGGAGAAGGAAAAAGCATAAGAGAAAGGACAGCAGTGGGCGCGAATTTGTCCAGCATGTACTCTATAATTCTAAAAAATTAAAATTAAAATAAAATACCAAACAATGCATATGACAAATTATTAGCTGCAACAAACAATATGGACAGAAAAGATGATGTCATGATCACCATTATAATTTCTCACATGTAGTAGCTTTGAGAGAGCTTCCCATTTGGCTCAAATTTTCTTTTCTGTAGAGCATATAGCAAAAAAAACTTGAGAGTAATGTCAAAATCATCATTCTCTAACAAAAAATAACATCGAACGCTCTTTTACTAACATTTAGCGGGCAACAAACGAAGAACTGGACTTGAATACAATGCTAGTGGGGTTGCATGATCTAATTAAATCTCTTGGCACAAATGTAACTAAAATTAAATCAAAAGTAGAGATAAAAACAAAAGTTATAATCAAACTCTTTTTTTTTTTAAAACCAAAAAAACCAATATCATAAAAGTTGTTATGACAAAACTTAGTTACTGGTTTGTAAAAACAAAATAAAAAACTACAACTATAATTAACTTAATGATTTGCCTTTTATAGCTATAACTCATTCATCAAATAGATGGCCTACTCCTTCTTATCTGTCTTGTTGTGATGGCCTAGTATGCATCCCATTGAGGTTTCCAGGGCCGTGAGATAGATGAGTAGGGGCCTTCCTTCATCTCTCTTTCAAGTTTAACCTTCTCTTTTGTTTCATTTTTTCTGGACCTTTCTATTTTCTTAGTTTGCCAGCGATGTGAATTACGTTTGTTGCTGTGATCACCTGGGGATCACCTTTTCTTGCTGCCTCAAAGTGCTCACACCACACCTACAAATCAAAAATCACAAAATGGTAAACAATTCTAATCATAGGAACCTTTAAAAAAAAAAACAAAATAAAGAAAAAGAAAAGAGAAAAGCAAAATGCAATGCCTTTACATGTAGAGATGTAAGATGAAAAAGGATGATGTTATCAGCCAAAATTACTTTGATCAGTCTAAACACTTCCAAGAATTTGTTAATTGTGAATTAAACTACTCCAAAGTTGCAGAATTTTTGGCAGAATTTGCGATGCATCCCGGTAATACGAAGATGTATCAAGATCTGAGGCAGAATTTTTGGTGGCCTGGTATGAAGAAGGAAATTGCAGAATTCGTTGCGAGGTGTTAGCAATGTTAGCAGGTAAACGTGGAGCACCAGAGGCCGGCGGGTTTACTTCAGCCCCTCCTAATTCCAGAATGGAAATGGGAACATTTAACTATGGATTTTATTGTGGGTTTATCGCGAACCCCTTGGGTTATGAATTCCATATGGGTTATTGTTGATAGATTAACTAAATCGACTCATTTTCTACCTGTAAAAACTCATTTCAACACAAATAAGTTGGCTACCATATATGTGGATGAAATTGTGCAACTACATGGCGTTCCAGTTTCAATTGTGTCCGATAGAGATCCAAAGTTTGTATCAAGATTTTGGCGAAGTTCACAGGATGTTTTGGGAACAAAATTGAAATTCAGTATGGCCTTCCACCCTCAAACAGATGGGCAATCTGAGAGAACCATATAAACGTTAGAAGATATGCTTTGAATGTGTGTTTTAGACTTCAAAGGAAGTTGGGAAACTTACCTACCATTGGCGGAGTTTGCGTACAACAACAGTTACCATTCAAGTAGAGGAATGGCACCCTATGAAGCTTTATATGGAAGAAAATGTCGCTCTCCCATATGCTGGATTGAAGTTGGTGACAAGTCGTTGTTTGGACCCGAGATTGTCTAGTTAACAACAGAGAAAATTAAAACTATCCAAGAGAGGTTAAAGACTGCGCAGAGTAGACAAAAGAGCTATGCAGACCATCGGCGAAGGGATTTAGAATTTGAAGTGGGTAGTCATATTTTTGTGAAAGTCACACCAATAAAAGGACATCCATGATTTGGCAAAAAGAGTAAGTTAGCTCCTCGATATGTTGGTCCGTTTCTAATCCTGGAAAGGGTAGGTCCAGTAGCCTATCGTGTTGCTCTCCCGCCAAATATGGGGTAGGTGCATAATGTGTTCCACGTGTCAATGTTACGAAGTTATCTTCAAGACCCGTCCCATATTATAGACCATGAACAAATTGCCTTGGATGATAATTTGATTTATGAAGAAAAACCAATTCAGATTCTAGACCGACAAATGAAACAACTACGAAGTAAAGTGATCCCAATGGTAAAAGTGGAATGGCAGGAACATTATGGAAAATAAGCTACTTAGGAGAGAGAGGAGGAAATGAGACAACGGCACCCAGAATTATTTTCAACCTAAGGTAACACAAGTTTGAGAGACCAAACTTATTTTAGGGGGGAGGGGGGGAGAGTGTAACAACCCTACCCCCTTATATGCTTTACATTTCTAGTTATATGATTAATTATTTATCTAATGTGAAATTCCATGTGGAGATGTACTTGCATATGTGAATCATTTAATTATGTTTTTCTATCTGTTGGTTATTAGAAAATATCTGTTAAAATTAGGACGTTTAAACTTGAAAATTTAAAGTCGTAGAGGCGCGATAAACTAAAATTGAGTATGTGAAAATGCTAATGGGAATTTTTAGAGCCATTTGGAAAGTTTGATTGAAAATTTATTTCGTCTGATTCGCTAAGGCTCGTTTGGTAAGCATGGAAGCTAAATACATATATATGTTATATAAGTCCCTTTTGAACTCATCTCTTCGTATATATTGAGTGGAAATTCTAGAGAGCACCCAAGAGAGAAAGAAAGAACAGAAAAAAGAGGGAGGAAGGAGAAGAACTTGGAGATTGAAGAAATTGTTAGATGAAAGTAAAGATTTAGCTCTCAAGGTAAGTGGGAATTAACTAAACTACTCTTAATCCTCCATCTTTTCTTTAGAATCAAGCCTTGGGATGAAGTTCTATACCCATAGAAGTTAGGGTTTTTGAGTTTTTATCATAGTTTAACTTATTCCATGGGATTGGATACCTAATCTTGGATTTGGTTAATAGAAGGTTGATTCTTGAATTTGGGGTTTGTTTTGAGTAGCTTGAGAGGATACACATTCTAATGATCAAGTTTTGCATATTTTGAACCCTACATGTTGTATCTCATTGATAAACCATGGAATGATGAAGTAATATGAAAATTAAAGTAAGCTATAATTTACTTGAGCTTAGGATTCATGTTTATTTTGATTATATGTCATATTGTTGAAGTGAAATTGTTTGAACCAAGCCTTGAGAATGCCTTGAAAAAGGGCTTGAATTTACTGCAGTTTTGGACTGCCAAACAAGGTACACGATCGCACGTGCGGGGCCCTTGGCCGCACGTGCGGGAGGCACAACCGCACGTGCAGGGCTCATAGCCACACGTGCGGAAAACAGGGGAAGAAGATTGGGCTACACTGCAATAAAAGCACGTACGGCGCACCTGCTCGCACGTGCCATGGGGACTTTCGCACGTGCGGCCCAAGCTGGAAAATTCTATAATTTTCTTTCGCTCTTTTCGACCCCCTGAATGTGTTATTATATCCGTTCGATGCTCCTATAATGAGTTCAATTACATGAAACATAACGAATCAGATAATTGAGAAATTAAGGAAAGATAATACACTTACGAATCGTGTGCTATGTGTAGGGCACATACATGAGGGGACTATCGTTCAACCGCATCACTGTGAGTGATAGTACAGTAATGTTATGTTTCATTCTTGTACTATGTTTATATGTATGGTTCGATACATTATTCGCTCCTTTAGTAAAAAGACATATGCAATATAAATAACATATGTTATATGAGATATGTTTGGGATATGTTTGAAATTTGGCACATGAGATATGGACCCGAGGTCGTTCTGGTTGCTAATATAATGGGCCCAAGGCCGTTTTGCTGAATAATGGACCTAAGGTCATTTTGCATTTCATTGGGCCCGTGGCCGTTTCGCTATTATAATGGGCCTAAGGCCATTCTGTATTACGTTGGGCCTAAGGCCGTTCTGTCATATGTGGGCCTGAGGCTATTCAGAAAAGGAAATATGAACAAGACTAACCTGTGATTATGAATATGCACTATTAAATTATGCTTGAACTCTTGATTTGTTTATATTACTATCATTCATTGAGCCTTGCTCACTCCTTTTTTTAAATGTTTTGTAGGTAATTAGCCCGTGGGACAACTGTAGGTCAGCCAAGGAGTCTTTTGCCAAACCGTTTTTCTGAGTCACCCGAAGTGACTCGTTGGTTTAATTTTGGGAAATCTGTACATTGGCATGTTTTGTTGGAATTAAGAGGAACAGATACATGTATATGTTGACAATACTTAACTCTTGGGTTGTTATCATTTCCACCTTAATAGTAATGTGAATGGTGTATGGAACATTATGTATCTATATATGAAAATGCATTAAGATCCTGGCATGTAGTCACAGCTCAATGAATGTTTTACTCTATTATTTTGCTTCCGTTCTGGCCCCAATATTGAGTAAAATTTGTTGTAAAAGAGTTGAGGCCCTAGGTTGGGCTGGTCATGTCCAAATTTTTAGGGGCAGGTTTGGGGCGTGACAGTAAATTAAACTATAAACCTTCCCCAAACTATGAACTTTTAAATCAATGAATTGTAAACCCACTTCTTGTAATGATATTTAGAGGATTCAATCTGAAGCATCATACCAAACCAAAACAAATAATAATAATAATAATAATAATAATAATAATAATAATAATAATAATAATAATAATAATAAATAAATAAAATTGAAAACCTGAAACCATATTTGAACTAGTACCCCTTTACCCTTAACCTCAAGAGGTTTTAAGATGATTAATGTTTGTTTTGTTGGACTAATTGCATACATTTTTTGTTGTTGTGAGGTGCCTTGTTTGTAACGACCCCAAAATGCGCGTAAGGAAATACCTTTATTACCTATGAGCTAATGTGCTTTAATGTGATTATATATATATTTTTTTGAATTGAAACATTATCTGTTGAGTTATCACTTTAAAATTGAAATTGCCAACCTTTATGGGTTCGGAAATCAAAATTGAGTACTTGCATATGTTAATGGAAATTTTTAGAGCTACTTGGGAAAATGAATTGGAAATTTAACTCATTTGATTCGTTAATGTATGTTTGGGTGGTTAACTTTGTACTGCAAATTGAAGGCCTTCGAGGCTTCAGAAACTGGAATAGAAAACATATTTATGATCAGCATAATTTTTAGAGTCATCTGGGAATTTTAATTGAAATTCGATTTTGTGCAATTCGTAAGGGTGTGTTTGGCTCTCCCTTTTGTGATAAGCTTATGTGTGATATATATTTATATAGAGATATGCCATATGAGTTGTGAACTCATCTTTTTGGAGTCAGAACAAAATATCTGAGGGAGAGAGAACCGAGAGAAAAAGAGGCCAAAGGAGAAAGGAAGCTTCTCTGAGAGAGAGAGAGAGAGAGAGAGAGAGAGCTCACCATTGTTGGGAGCTTGAAGATAACTTGAAGAGATTGAAGAGAGAAGAAGGAGATCAACCATGGAAGCTTGGGGAAATTGAGGAGAACTAAGAGAAAGACAAAGATTGAATTAAGGTATGATAATTTATCTTGAATCCTTATGTTTAAAGCATCAATTTCATGAAATCATGATAATAAGGGAAGATTTGAACCCATTTGAGTTAGGGTTCTATGTATGTGTTTAATTGAACCTTGATTTCCTAAAAGTTGCTTGATTGAAGAGTTAAAGTCATTATATTTGTTTATCTTGAGGTTGATAGTGGATTGGGTTGAATTCAAGGAATTGAACCTTGATTTCCTTTAATTTGTTTGATTTGGGTTCAATCTTAAGAATGATTTATGGAATAATAAGATTTGGTGTGAGAATCAACCATGTGTAAGATGTATTTGCATGATTTTGGGCATATATTATGAAAGTTTGAATATATGAAAAAGATGAGACTTGCATTTCTAACTTGAGGCAAAGATTGATTTATTTGAGATGAAATTACACTTGATTGATGATAGTTTATCATGTTGTGGGACAATTTTACATGTTTTGTTTGAGTTGGAAACCAAGTTTAGAAATGGAAAGAGAAAGAGTTAGAGCAAACAACATTTTCGGACTGAAAAACTGACCCAGAGCCGCACTTGCAGCGGGTCTTCCCGCACGTGCGGCAATCCATTTTCAGATTCTGCTAAAAAAGCACGTGGTCTCGCACGTACGGCCCAGTTCCCGCACGTGCGGGACAGCTCTGTTCAGCCAATTTCAAATAAACATATCTTTTGCATCCGGACTCCGTTTTAGGTGATTCTTGAGCCTAAATTCAAGCCCCGAAAGTCTAATTTCCAATGGTGGTGGTCTCACTCCTAAAATATAAATACACAAATAGATATGACAAAAATAGTGAAAGTTGTTCACTTTCTGTCTACTGATTTTGTACCATTTTTTCGTCTAAACCATTTTCCTATCGATTCCTTCTATTTTCTGAGACATGGATTACGACCTATTGAGGACTAATGAGTTTAGAACCGATATGACTAATTGATTAAAGAGCAAAGAAAGAGATTGGTTTTATTCTCATATTCTGCTATGTGTATTGTGTTGTAGGTCGAGATGAGGACATCGTCCCTTTGCTATCGGAAGCCTATCACTGTGAGTAATAGTAGTGTAGCGATATGTTTCACTTACTTCTTGTGCTTATGATTTATATATCATTGTTTGAGAATGACATATACAGTTGATATTGTGCTTTGATTAAATTAACAAACATGATTGAACGAGGGCATCGATATGGACCTAAGGTCGTTATGTTCTTATTAATAAAAAGGGGTCTGAGGCCGTTCCGTTATCAGCCACTGAAAGTGGACAACTCTGGAAATGAGGGAGGTGATGACATGTCGATGTCTCATTGACCTTAATCTGATTCGAATCAATTATGATTCATGGCTAGAGGCCAAGGGAAGTAGTGTGCATGTCGATGTCCTACTTACCCTCCAATGTGTGGACATCTGTCGAGATGTGAGCTCGAGGCCGTTCTGTGTAATATGTTGGGCCTGAGGCCGTTTTGTACATATGTGGGCCTGAGGCCGTTCTGTATTACATGTAGGTTTGAGGCCGTTCTAAAATTTGATTATGATTAAGATCTGTGTATGGTTTGAAATGCATATTTACATTCTCTAAGACTATGCTCACTTAACTAACCTTCTTATATTGCTATTATTCACTGAGCCTTGCTCACTCTGTTTTTATATATTTATGTAGGTGAGCCATCGGGGATTGACACTAGAATTGTTTTGATGTCTACATGTCTGTCAAGCCGCCTGGGGTATGCCTCCGTGTTGAGGCCTTAATTTTGATTATTGAGAGTTATGTAATTTATGGAGTCTTATATAAGTGTGTGTGTGTGAGATCTATATATAAGTTCTGAGATTGTATGTATAAATATGGAAGTGTATTTAAATGCTTAAATTTATTTAAGGTAGCATGTATGCACGAGCTCAATGGATGTTATCTTATATTGATAATTGCTTCCGCTTAAGGCCCCGTCTGTGAGTAAATATTCGTAAAATTTTGTTTTGAGGCCTATGTACAGGCCAGTCATGGACCAAACTTTTAGAGGCGGGTTTGGGTCGTGACATTGTTAGTCCTTTTCCTCATGTTCAAATAATATACAAAACCAATCATACATAAGAAATTACACACATTATAGCAGTGCAAGTCAATAAATTGATTAAATAGACTACCACAACACAAGAACCAAATTCGCAGTTTACACTACGTTTTTTCTTCCAATAATTCATGTGTACATCCAACATAAATATATTGTGTATGTAACTAAATTTGCAATTGATCAAAGAAACATAAATGCGAAGTACCAACACAAAATACTTCTCAAATTACCAAATCTGGAAATTAACATATACCCAAAACGAAATATGGTGGCTAAGAGAGAGAGAGAGAGAGAGAGAGAGAGAGAGAGAGAGATTAGGGCACGATGGAAGGAAGGGGGTTCTGCAGTACTTACAGAGAGAAAGAGAAATCAATTTACCAGGTGAGAATGAAATAGTCCAAGTTCGTGAAAAAATTAAGGTAAAATTTTGAGAGGGAATTTCAAATTAAGGTAAAATTTTGTGAAAAAATTTGTTCCTAATTTCTTTTGTAGATGTGAAAAATATGTTATGCTTGTTAAATTAATATTTTTTAATTATTATTTATTGTTTATAATTTTTATTTTATTGGAGTTTTATGAATCAATTTGAGGAAAAAAAAAATACAAAATTTAGATACATTTAAAAGTATAAATTTTATTAAAAAAATTAAAATTACGCCAAATATAAAAATATAAAAAATCATTTTTTTTTAAATATTTTTTGTATATATATATATTTTTTTATAAATATTTTACTTTTTAATTATATCTAGATTAATTGAATTTAAAAAATACAATTTTTAATTAAAATATTCAAAATTTTAAAAAAAAGATATATTATATTTTATTGTCATAAATAAATAATTGAATATCCATAATGATTGTCCATTACCATACAAACTCTATCTCATGACAATCTAGCACCATGCAAACTATTTGCGCCTCTCACTGTTTCTTTTGGTCTTTAGATTTACTTTTATTCTCTTTTCTCTTTCTTAACTCCTATTTATTTTTTGTTTATTTAATGTTTTTGTAGGAGAAAGGATCCAATGAAATTGCTCTAAAGGCCATGGGCAGAGCTACCAACAAAACTGTGATGATTGCTGAATTGATTAAGGTGGTTCTTCTCTCCTGTTTGGTTTGTGTGGAAAATTGTTCAAATATCCCTTTCCTCCCTCCCCAGAAAAATTGTCTATGTTGTCTTCTATGTATTACATGCTAATGGAAAAGAGTTTTCTGTATCATAGAAGGATTACTGGCCTCCATCAGAATACATCAATTGGTTCAATGGATATAACTGATACATGGGAACCATTAGAAGAAGGCCTTCTTTCGTAAGAAGAAAAACATCTTCTTATGCTTGTGAACTAGTCATTATGTCTAGTGTCATTTTGATGGTTATTAGGCTGATATATTTTTTGCTAGTGCAGCCTAGAAACTACTAGCCATGTCTCAGTGATAACAATTACTTTGTCCAAGAAGGAACTGGATACATCTTCTGTGGGGTAAATTTTACTTTCTTCCCTTGCGTTATTTCTGTTCGCAATAATCAACTTGAGATTTTGGGTTAGGGATGGAAGGTTGTGATCATTTATTAGTGGATGATATTAATGCAAGATTGTACAAGTATGGCTCATGTATATTTGTATCTGTTTGCGTATATGTGTTTATCTATTATTCCTGCTTCTTGAGGCCCTCTGTGAAGAGTTGCTAGCCTACATACATGCCATAAGTGTGCTTATTTTTGCCCACAAGTGGAAACCTTTACCGCTCCATATTAATTAGGAAGATTGTAAATACTCGTGAATGTTCATACGGGGTCAGTAATTCAAGAACTCCCAAGGGATGAGATTTTGTGTAAGGTGTGATGGTATCCATATTCATCTAACATTGACAATCTACACTTGGAGGCTTTTTTGTTGCTTTGTTACTTTTTACATAGTGAAGAGCCTGTAATCCTTAATAAAGTGTTGCATAAACTACTTAAGAGTGAAAAATGCTAGTCTATGCGAATCTTTCTCCTCTGATCGTATAGCTTATAACTCCCTTCTTAGTGTATATCACTTTTGAGATATTATCTATGATTAAGGTAATTACAGAGGTCCTAAGCCTCCAAGGTTGGTCATGTGTGTTTTTGGTGATGTGTGGACAGTAATTATATTTTGGTGACTATAGATGATGTTAATGCTTGATTAGATGATGTTAATGCTTGATGAGCTGCAATGCCATGCTTAGCAAATAGATCAATTGTTTGGGGCATTTTGTCATTGTCGTGGGTCCTTTACCTTCATTACATTGACGTGGATTGCCTTGTGAAGTAGCAGTGAAAATTTTCTAGACATTTGTAATTCATGGTCTAATAGACAACATCTTGCTTTAAACGTAGGAGTTGCAAAGAGGAAAATGATCCATTTCATCTTGACTTGGTTCTGTTTTTATTTATTTATTATTTTTTTCTCTTTTAAAAATTCCAAGTTGAGTTCTTCTCTTACTTGTATTGAATAGAACATGCAGAGCCAACTTTGATGAATTGTACAATCATTGGGTGTCAACCAACAAACAAAAAAATAACAATCTAAACAATGATTCGATGAATAGAATTTAGGTTTTAAACAAAGAGTTTCTCTCTGGATTTACTTGAAAAAATGATTAGATTGTGCAATGATGAGCCTAAAAAAGAATACATGCCCAAATTATAGGGGTACTTATGTGTATATCCTAATAGGTGGACTATCTAGTAAGTCCTATGATAATTAATTGAATTTTTCATCAAGCACTATTAAAAAAATGTCACGTCACTTATTGTTAATATTTAGCAACATTTTTAAAAAATTGCTGCAAAAAAGTCACTAATTTTTAACTTTTAGCGACAGTTTGAAAAATATCAGTAATTGTAAGTTTTAGCGACAATTTATACAAACCGTGAGAAAAACAAAGTTACTAATTCTCAACTTTTAGCAACATGCCAAAAATCGTCACAATTATTTTTAGTGACGATTTTACTTGGACTTATTTTCAATAGGACTTGATGGGAATTAAATCCAACTATTAGAACATATTGATAGTTTACTCCAAAATATATGATCCTATGAATCCATTGTTTAACTATCCAAAATTTGACTACATTTGAGCTATCCTGCCCTTTGTTTTTTTTCGTAGTTAATGGTTGATGATCATCATAGTCTTTTTAAGTCTTGTTTTATGGTTGAGAACCTTTAAATTTATGTAGGATTTTTAGTATGATAAAGTGTATTTGAACATTTGAGTTGCTAATGATTAGTATCCTATCTTCTAACTAAACTGCACGTACCAAACACCTATTCCAGTTGATCAAGTGAAACCATGGAATGAATATGATTATGAAGGAGGTAAATAAATATTATATAATTGCCTATATTATTTTTTTCTAAAATATTTTTATAATTAGGTTATTCTTGTGTGGAATCAGAGGGATCTCCTAATATGCGTGGGAGAGGACGTTGTGGTCGGGGAAGGGGTAGAGGAAGAGGTAAAATACTCTGCATTTTATTCCTTTGATTATGCTTTTGGAAATAACATTGATGGCGCCTTTAAGCAATTGCGTTCTTCATTTGATTGTTATCTGTGCAGCTTTTAAATGTGCGACTGTCAAAAAAAGATGAACAAGTACTACAAAAAAAGTTTTACCATGAATTATTAAATTCCTTTAAAGCCAGGACAAATGTTGTGTGAGATTACCATGTATATTTTGAAAGAAAGATTATGAGAACTAATTAACTCAATAAAGTCATGCTACTTGACGTTGCGAACATTGATCATTCTCTGCCATTTTGCTATATATAGGGTGTTAAACTAACTATTGATTTTGAAATAGATCAAAATTTATTGGAAGTACAATAATTTTAGAAAAAATAAATACGAACAACAGATATTTAAGCGAAAGAAGTGAATTAAACATAAGATGGTGTTATTTCAAATGGGTTGATTCTCGTTGGTGGTTGACTAGAATGAAATTTTGTGGCAAACAACTGATATACAAGTGAAAGGTCACTTTATAACGCACAATGCATAATACCAATATTTTGGTAGTCTGCTATCATCTTTAAAGTTTTGTTTTCCTTCCACCTGTAGTTTGAATAGAGTGTGGCTTAAGCTCCATTCATCTAGGGATGAGTGTTGCACCTCATACACATGCAGGTTTGCTTTGAAGCATTAGTTACATGTAGGTTTGGGCTTTGAAGGGTTAGAAAAATTCCCATCAAATAATTTTTGCTTTCCCTAGACACTGCTAGAAATTAAGCTTTTAGTGGCGTTTAAAAAACGCCACTATATCTATCAAAAACGCTGCTAATTGTTTTCGTGGCGTTTAGTACCAAACGTCGAAGATGCGGCCGTCGCCATAGCTTTATGACGCTTTAAAAGCGTCGCTATATTTAGTATAGCGGTGTTTTTAAAAACGCCGCCAAATGTCCTACCCTAACACCATTATGACATCACTATGATTTAGCGACGTTTTCAAAATGCCGTCATATCTTTTTTTTAAAAACTGCCCGTTAGCTTTGGAGTTTAGGTGGCATTTCTCAAAACGCCGTGATATCCTCTTTTTTTTTTTATTTTTTTTTTATAAAAATTGTGCTAATTTTATGTGATTGAACTAAAAAAGTACCTTTAATAAAATTGAATAGCACTAATATGAAATAATAACTTCCATTCAAATAGTAAATGTAGCATTAATTCACTTGCCCATTCAATTTAATATCCAATCATCATTACCCACAAAATAACATATTCACAAATGATGTTTTAACATTACTCACAAAATAACATGTCCAAAATTTGAATTTACAATTCTCAACCAAAAAATCAAATGATTCATAAGCAAAGGACCTGATCCTTGTATTTTACAATAATGTTTTTATGTGTGTAAAGCACATGCTTCTTGTTATCACTGTTCTTGTCAGGATGCAGCTCACCAACAAAACCTATAACATTGACAAGATGATAACATAAAGCATTGAATTAAACATCTGAAAAGACTCAAAAATTAAAAATAAGTTTAATAATACAAGAAGTATAATACAAAAAAAAAAAAAAAAAAATTGTTAATACATACCCTAAAGCCAGATAACACATAAGTAAAACCAAACTAGCATCAAATAACTTGTAAAGGACATAAAATGACACCCAAATTGACCAAAAATTTGATCGGATGAGGCCCATAGGCACTAAAACCTTTACAAATTTCAAACTTTCACTGTCTAGTTTGCATTCTCTACATCATGTATCTCCCTATTCTCAGACAATGTTAGCAATCTCTCAACTTCAACAAGAGCTTTGCAATTTCAATATTTTCTAAATTAGGACATTTCAAAGAATGATAACATTAAATTAAAACTCAAGATGGTATATAGCATGGAAAAAATACCAAAATCTGCAATATTTATTGATATGAAATTCTCAAAAGCAACCATTCAAGAAAATAAAAGACATCAACAAATATCAAAAACTCAATAAAAGTCAGGAAACAAAATACGTACCCGAATAAATAGCCGATGGAGGCATGTGAGCATCACTGAACTTGGGAATTCAGGCCAAATTCCTGCTTTAAGCAGTGCTTAAAATTAATTGCAATTTCATAGAGTGTGAGAGAGATATGTTGCAATTCAATATGTTTCACAACAATTTGAGAGTTGTGTGTGTGAAAAAGAACTCTACTACAATCTTAATAGTGGCAAGAGAGACCGGCACGCCTTTGTTAGCAAAAACAGTGACAAAGAGAGGATTAAAAAGAAAAGTGGACTAGAATGATGAGTGTTTTTTGATTAAACAAAATGAACCTATAATTTCTAAAATCATAATGAAAAGTCTCATTTTAGTTCGAAATCATAATGAAGAGTGAGGAAGGGCATTGTTAGCTCACATACTTGTGACTTCAAACAAACAGGGCATCAAAGAAAATGATAATGGGTACTCATTAAAGAATGAGCAAGTGTTGTATTCAATGAGCACAGAGAGTCAGTTTGTTTTCTACTCCTAATCCTAGGAAGAGCCTAGAGGTCATGTCTCCATAATGAACTAATAAATGAACATTGTCTAATTTGTGCATGCACATACAGTGATACTAATCAATGAAACCAATTGTTCTCGATAGAAAGGGAAAGACAACTAACCGGTATCAATGAAGCCGATAACGACATTAACTTGGTTCTTGGTGGAATACCCAGGGATTTCCATGGTTTCTTCTCCCAAAAGACCCATGAAATCCCATGAATGAGTCGTGTGAAGCCTCCTGCGGTTGTTTGGAAACATCGACACCACTCCAGGCATCTCTGTGTCTCAATTTTTAAAAGCATGACATTGATTTTTCAGAGCCATGGATATAAATCAATCAATTATGCTGAGAAATGGTAAAGATAATAGTAAATACTACTATTGTATTGACATACTGGCAATTTCAAAAGCTTGGTCCTCTGTCAACTTGGTTGTAAAGCCTCTGAAACCATGTCTGTAACTGTAGACATGAGATGCCCTGGCTTGTTCAACACTGTGTCACCAATTGAATGATTCAATCAGCACAACCAAACAATCCTCAATAAGAACAAGAAGAGGAACACAACAATAACATCAAACCATAAAAAAATAAAAAAAAATAAAAAAAAGTGTGAAAACATGGTGGTGTACAGTTGAAAAAAAAGAAAAAAAAAGAGAAAAAAGGAACATTGGGTGGACCTTCCACCATGAAAATCAGTGAGGAATTAGTGGTTCTGCATCAAAATCTCATCTGGGTCATGACCATCTCTGCTTCCCATATAGACCACATAGACCTGCACACAAGACAAAGTTTGACCCAGTAACATAAATCCGAAAACAAAAAAAACAAAACGAAGAAGTTGAGTGAAAATATCATATCTATATCCACACCTTAGCAGAATAACAGAGGCCAACTTGGGCAAGGAAAGCACAAAGGAAAAGAAAAGGAATACCAATATTAGTAATAGTGGTGTTTCTTACCCAAGCACTTCCAAGTTTCAATAGGAATATCATTGGGTCCTAAAGCGTTATTTGATTTCATCTTCTGGGATTATTGATTAAAAAAATTAAGTAATAGAAGGAAAGTAATCATTGTGAATGGGCCATCAAATGGAAGCCATTTCCCAAATTATTTGAAGTATAGCTGGTGTTTCTCAGTTCAGAATGATTTCCCTAGGCCCTGTCGAATATAATTTAATTTTCTCAGTTCAGAATGATCCTACATCAGGTGATTCAGCATTCTCAATCTTCTCAGCTGTTGTAGCAGCTGCTAATGCGGCCTTGTGCAAACCCAACTTTTGCAGCTCATTTAAAAAACCATCAACATCGGCGGCATTAATTTTATACGGGCTATGGGCAGGGGCCTGGGCCTGGGAATGAACCATTTGTTACTTCTTCCTTGTACTCTGAAAGAGCCTTGTTAATGACATCTCCAACTTGCCCATACTGCTTGCAGAATTTGGGGGTTACCTGTAAAAGATAAAGCAGTTTTTGTTTTAGTGGGACATATAGCATATGAAGAACATGAGATTGTTAAGCAAGAGTGGCAACAATTGAACTGACCTTGGCATGATGTGGGTGTTGCATCATTCCTAGCAGATCATGGTAAACTAACACCTGTACTGGAAAGAAATTTTTAGTAGTGTCCTGAGCTGCCAATAACACAAATTCAATTTATGTGAAATAAGAAGAAAAAAAGCATGCATGACACATGGGCGTAAGTTTATTATTAATAAAATAAGAGACATAAAACGTAGTCTTTTAATTGCAATTTAATAATCGGATGAATACTACTACAGATGAGAATAAGCAGAAAGTAGTGAAATACATAGAGGTTCTCTGTCCTCGAGACAAAATAAAAAATAAATGAATTCTACCAATGGATCAATATCTGGAAAAATTATTAACAGATCACAATTGCCCTTCAAACACAGCTTATAAAGAATTTTCCATTTTTATTGTCCATCAACAATTTGTTCAAGGCTAGTTCAAAATCATTTCATACTAAAGAAAATATGCATAACTATCATTTACTTTTCCAGAATACACAGCTTTTCAAGATAAGCACATAAATTAAAAAAACAAAAAAGTGAGTTAAAAGTGAAGTGTGAATATCATTCCCAAAATTAAAATTGTGTAAAAAGCTAAAGCTCATATAAAGCTCGAAACCCAGCTTAACCTTCTAGCAAATGCAGGACTGACTTAGGAACAACATCTCATTTTGCATGCCAATTGAATCATTTCATAGAATAACATAAAACACATTAAGCATCTGAAGCTTGCTTGCGCTCGTTAATCAATGTGCCTACTGCTCTGAACCAACGCATTAGATTCCGGTTATCCTTCACATAAAGCCAAGCTTGAAGAAAAGGAAAGAGGTTCTCGTTTATACCTCGCTCTTCAATATAACTATGAAGTGCATCTCTCATCCCTTCGTCAAGATCTCTGTATGTGAATAAACAAATGTGTAACTTCATTTTGGACAATTACGCAGATTTTATCACAAGGAAAAAACAAAATACAAAAAAACTATAGAGTTTAAACATGAAAGTTATTAGATGTTTTGATTCTTAGAAAAATTTCCAGCTTTGATACCATACAATGACACAATAGATATGTCAAAAAGGTCAAGAAATAAAATAAAAAGTACCATTCTGAATCAGACAACTAGATTAATTGCATTTTATCCTATCTAGTTTATAACCTCAATTCCAAAATAATTTTCCCTTAAAACCATATATCACTTACAAGAAGGCCAAACCCCACATATTGATGTCATTGAGTCAATCTTGATCGAACCATAATTTTGTATTGCACAACATTCTTTGTAGTTACTTCCATGAATGATGTTGTCTAAATTGGATTCCACTGATAGTTTCGTATCTACTCATGCTATGCACCTATGAACATGTTTAGAATATGTTGGATATAAACAACAAATAACTACAACATTGTTTCTATCGCAAAGCTACTAGCTCCTAGTTAATCAATCAACAAAGAAAAATAAAACCCTCATAAATGCAGTACTAGACTTACTGGAAAACAGGGCCATTGTATTTGGTCGGAACTACAAGAAACCCAGAAGTTTCAAGCTTGGGCCTCATTGAAACAGAGTGAATCCCCAATGCATCAGGGTACAACCCGCACAGAAAATGCAGAGACTCCTTCTGTCCAGGCTTCGAGATATCCTCATGAAGGAACAACTGGTTAATACCGTCTTCACCATCATCATCTCCACTAATAATGTTAGCCAACTGCATTACCCGGAGACTGATCTCCTCATCATCATCTCGATTTCGATTTCAAGATATGAAACACTGAGACCGATCTGAATCGCTGATATCTGAATCACGATCTGAATCGAACTTCGATTTCGATTTCGAGATATGAATCACTGAGACCGATCTGAATCGCTGAGATCTTAATCACGATCTGAATCGAAATCGAAGTGATATGAACTCAAATCTAAATCGAAATCGAAGTGATATGAACTCAGAATTTTAAAATTTCGAGATATGAACTTCGATTTCGAGATCTGAATCGCTGAGATGAACTTCGAAATCGCTCTGATGAATCACTTCGATTTCGAGAGAGAACTTCGATTTCTGAGGATTCCATTGATAAGCAACTGAATCTGGTTTAGACAGTGGAGAGACAGAGAGATTATTTGCGAGTGCATCGGTTCAATTTGGGAGTTGAGATTCTCACATTGTAAAAGGAAGCGCGTGGGACAACACGCATTTGGAGGCGTAAATAAACGCCTCCTATTCATAAAACGGCGCCGTATTGACTTAAAGAAAAACAGGCCGTTAAATATTAGAAATGGTGACGTTTTAAAAAATGCTGTTAAAAAAACGCCACCTAAATTCATATTTGCTGTAATGAAACACAGACGTTTTTGTGAATAGAATAGACTTGAAACTCTGTTCCTTCCACTTTTCATATGGTTCTATAAAAGTATTTTATGAGTAATTTTATTTATACATTCAAAATTTGATGGATCAAGAACAGGATTCATAGGGTTGAACATTATGGTAGGAGGTATTCCTCTTTCTTATTGAATTATTTTAGTTATTACAATTGGCATCAGAGCTATCCTTATGTTTCGGTTGTTTAACGTTATTGTATTTTTTGGAAGGCCAAATTTCATTTGGCTCTTTTGCTGGACCTTTGTTCTGTCATGTTTGAGAACTTAAGACATTGACAATTTTCTACGTTAGTTCAGTATTATTGTATTTACGCTTCCGCATGTTCGTCCACTCTGGCACACAAGCTCTTAGACGTTTGTTTTGTTATCCCTTGTGAAAGAAAATATACAAATTGCAGGTCATTATAATTTAAGTTATATATATAGAGATTTGATATTCTAGTACATAATGATGAATTTTGGGTCAATATAGTGGTCATCATTATACGTGACTTTTGTGGTTGTACCTGTATATTCTTGTACTACTTAACATTTTAACTTTTAAATCAATATAAATATCTGTTCGGTTCATCTATTAAAAAAAATCTGAAACTTTCTAGTTACTTTTCTTGCTGTTAAAGATGAACTGTTGCATAATGTATATTAATTAGAAATAATAACTATTGCATGATGTATATTGATTTGTAGCAATAGTAGAATTCATCTTGATTTGTGTTAGTGGCATTTACATTAATTTAGAATTTTTCCTACTCTAAATATTTTTTATTTAGGAGACTTGTTGTATGTCTTTAAGTATTGTTTTCATTAATTGAAACACACATTGAAAAGAAAAATGTTTAATCTGATTCTGTATAAATCTAGAAGTTCTCGTGCTTTTATTTGGATTTATTTAGTTAATTTTAAAAGGCATAAAAGACTTAGATTTATTTCTAGATTTTTATAAGGACATGATATTGAGGATATTTTGTTTATTATAGCTACATGTTTAAATAGTAAGTAAATTCATTTGAATTTCATATAGTAAACTATTTTAACATATCTTTTAAAGCCTTATAAATTTTCATATTCATTGGCATGCTCTCTAGTATAGTGTAATATCATATTACATGCATTAAGATTATTTATGTCATGAAAATTTATGTGAAATAAAAGCATGTATACACTGTGTGTTGGACTTATAAAATTTATTTTGTTCCAACTTTTAAGCAAAATCTATTATAAGGGTGAATTACATGTGTTTGGTCTTCGGATTTTTGAAGTGATATTACTTTGATTGCATGTATCATACATTATGTGCATTAAAAGATTATGTACTTGTTGTGACCATAAGGATTTGCTCAAATTAATAAATTATGCCATAATTAAAAAAAAATTATTCTATTTTAAGAGTATTCAGAGCATCTTAAGACATAAAGATGCAGTTATCCTCAGTATTTTGATCACATAAAGTTAAAAATTAATTTGGCATTTTTATATTGCAATTATGTTTTATAAATAATTTCTCGGTCCCATAAGAAAGTAGTTATTTATGAAATTTAATTGGAATAAGATAATGGATTGAGTGTTAAAGGGATTGGATGCTTTAAACCCACAGGTATGCATTTTTTTTTTTTCTTGAATATTTCGGAATCCATTAGTCTTATTATAAAGTAATAGCAAATCTAATACAGTTTAATGATCTCTACCCACAAGAAGGTTTAGATGTGTTACTGAATTTGACATTTGTTGATTCAAAACACAGTTATTGTTTCAAAGCATTAATGATGTTCTTGGTAATTGTAATGTTTTCTACCTCTGTACTGTCTAATGAGTCTTCTCATATTCCATTCTTGAACAGTGATAATTTTTCAGAATGGAAGGACAAAATCCTTCTAACATTAGGGTACATGGACCTCGATTTCGCACACTATGTGGATGAACCTCCTGAACCCACAGACGAGAGTTCTACTGCAAAAAAAGAATGCTTATGACAAGTGAGAGCAATCTAATCTCTTAAGCCTAATGCTCATAAAGTCACATATCAGTCAAAGCATTAGGGGCTCAATCTCACCATCTGGCAAGTGGTTGGCTCAATTTATTCTGTTGTGCTCTCCAGCTAAGTTCCCTGTTTGGTTGTGTGGTCAAAAATCAACACCCACACATGGCATTAGTAGCTCATTTTGATTTAGAGCTATATCAAATAGATGTGAAAATGGCATTTTTAAATGGGGATCTTGAGGAAGAAGTAGGGTTACAAATGAACTAAGATATTTGTGAACAAACTGTCGTTCGGTTTGTTTAGGCTTGTTCGAACTCGGTTCACTTACTAAATAAATGAGTTTGAGCTTAAATTTTAAGCTCGTATAACAAACGAACCGAGCTCGAGCTCAATAATGGTTAACTCGATTAAGCTCACAAGCTTAAATAAATATATATATATATATATATATATTTGGGATTTTTACTAGTCAGTCCCAATAATTGAATCTATTACCCATTAAGTCCTAAGTTTCTATCCTATGCACCAGGAAGTCCTGTTATATTTTTTTATCCCGATTTTGCCCCTACAACCACGGGGTAAAAATCCCTATTTAAATCATCCCAAACACTTTCTAAGTCTTTAATTGTTTATAATATTTATTACCTATTAATTTTTTCGATTTGTACTAACTTTTCTCTTGATCATTTTTACAAAACTCTTATTCTTTCTCATCTCCCTCCCTCTCTCTCTCTCTAAAAAATATCACCATTGTAGCTATGGTTATGGCCATCCACCCGTAACCACCATCATCGTTCATCACTAACCATTACCACCTCCACCGGTCACCACAACCACCTTCGCCGGCCACTACCACCACCATTTTTCACCAACCATCTCCACCGTCGCCGATCTATACTTCACCATCTCTCAACCATTTGACTCGCTCACCTAACATTGTCTTTTTTCTTCCTCTTTGCCATTACTGTCGCTCTTTCTCCATCATCTATCCTTCATCTGCCGTCATCGTTGTTCTTCTTCAATCATCAATCCACCATCTTCAACATCAAACTTCACCAATGGCTTTAAATCTAGTTGTTTTCAATGCCGATCTACCATCTTCGGCGCCAATCTGGTACTTTACATGGTTGCCGATGAGATCGAGACTCTTTCTACAGCGTGTTGGTGAATATCTACACTTGTAAAACATGTTGAACTAGTCTGATAAATTTATCACTAATTTTTGTTCATGTTAGATTTATCACCTGCCTCTCTCTCTCTCTCTCTCTCTCTCTCTCTCTTTATTTCTCTTAAACTAAATCTACTATATCAATGATAAATGTATCACTGATATATTTCTTTGAATCTTGTGTTGATTTGTGACGATGATGATAAGATTTTTTTTTTTTTAGTAATCTTTTAACAAACAATTAGTGAGAAATTTATCAGTGAATGTGTTTATCACTGCTAAATTTATTACTGAATATGTCTTTGAATCTTGTGTTAATTTGTGACGATGATAATGCGATTTTTTTTTTTTTTTGTAATTTTTTAACAAACAGTCAGTGATAAATTTATCACTGCGTGTGTTTTTGAATCTTATGCTGATTTGTGATTATGAAGACGATATTTTCTTTTTTTAATTTTTAACAAATAGATAGTGATAAATTTATTAATGAATGTGTCGGTATAAATTTTTTTTTATTGGATTTGTCTTTGAATCTTTGTGTTGATCTGCAAATGTAAAGAATTATTTCTAGTAAGGACTCCTTATCCCTCTCCTTCATTTTCTTCATCCTTATTCTTCTCTTTTTCTCTTGTTGCCAGCATGGCGGTATTGATATGGTGGAAATGGAAAATGGCCGAAAAAAATATTGTCAAAGGTTGGAAGTGGTCTTCGGTGGCCGGTTAAGAGAGAGAGAGTGTGTGTGTGTGTGTGTGGAACGATTGAGCGATTTCTACGTGTGGGCTGAATGTCAAGGGTAAAATGGAAAGATGTGCTAGATTATTTTGGGTCAAGACCTCATGGAAATTAAATCAAGTTTAAAGGACCGACCTATAACTCCCCCAAAAAAATATGAGTTTAGACCTAGGCCTAAGCCCAGTCATAACAGCCATATACATATATAATACTTATTAGGACAAATTACAAATACACCCCCTAAAGTATGATTAAAATACAAATCATCTCCTGTGATTTTGGAAATTACATTCCACCTACTGAGGTTTCTAATTTCATAACAAATCGCTTCTTTTATTAATATGAAGTCAATTACCAGTTTTTAATGATATTAGAAATATGTTTCAATTAATATTTTAGGTAGTTTTATTATTGTATAAGAGAGTAATTATGAATTTTATTTTTTTTAGTTAATTTTGTTAAATAAAAAATTCTGACAATGTGGTATTTGTAATTCCTCAAATCATAAGGGGCAATCTGTATTTTAAACAAATCTTAGGGGGTGTATTTGTAATTTACGCTACATATTATATTACAAGTTTGGAAGCTTGTGCATGTGCTTGTCTTGAGAAATTGTGCTGCTAACATCTTCATTTTATAAGCAGTGAGCCTTTAGCATGCTTCTTCCTTAAGCGGTGTAGGACTTTTGGTGCAATTCCATTCAATAACGAAACGACGTTATCCAGTAAGTAATGTTTCAAACAATTTGGAGTCCCACATCGTTTACACAATGTATTTCAAAGATAGAGAGATCTCTATTTAGGTGTAGTAGGTTCTAGCCTTCCATGGGTGTCACTTGGCTAACAAGCCATAACAAACCGAACCCAAGTTAGACAAATTTTAGGTGGGCTGAGCTTGAGCTCACATATTTGGGCTCGCTTTGAGCTCGAGCCGAGCTTGAACACCTTCAAAATAAATCGAGCCGATCTCGAACATAGTGAAACTTAACTCGGCTCGGTTCGATTGCAGCCCTAGAAAAAAGTATACATGAAATAACCTAAAGGTTTTTGTTCTAATAAAGATAATCACTTAGTTTGCAAGCTCAAGAAATCTATATATGGACTAAAACAAGTTTCTCGATAGTGGTATTTAAAGTTCCACAATGTTATTACTTCATATGATTTTACGGAGAACGTTGTGGATAACTGTATATACCTTAAGATTAGTAGGAGCAAGTACATTTTCTTAGTTCTATATGTGGATGACATTTTACTTGCATCTAATGATTTGCGTTTGTTGCATGCCACTAAACAATTTCTTTTTCAATACTTTGAAATGAAGAATATAGGTGATGCTTCTTATGTCATCAACATAGAGATTCACAGAGACAAGTCCAAAAGGACATTAGTATTGTCTCATAAAGCCTACATTGAAAGAGTTTTGGAGAAATTTAGGATGAGTGATTGCACTCCTAATGCAACACCCATTTTAAAAGGTAACAAATTCAGTTTAAGTCAATGTCCGAAGAATGGTTTGGAAAAAGAATAAATAGTTAGCATTCCCTATGTGTCTATCATAGGCAGTTTAATACATGCTTTGGTTTGTACATGATTTGACTTGCATTTGCGGTTGGGATGCTTGGAAGATACCAAAGCAATCTTATAGCGATTCTGGTTTAAACCCAACCCCTTTATTGTCTTAGATCCGGGTTTTCTGTCTTCTTTCCCTTTATTCCTTATTGAGTTTGGCTATTGGAGTGTCTTGGTTGTGTTTAAAATAGGTTGGGAGTTTGTTTTCAAAGAGTTGTGCCCAGAATTTTACTTGTTCGCTCGAGCGATGCTTCTTGCGCTTGAGCAGTCTTTTACAATCTACAAACTACTGAGAGTTTGATATCTACACTCAAGCAACGCTTCTTACGCTCGAGCAAACTTTTACACATTTGAACTATTGGGAGGGGTGCATTTTGCGCTCAAGCGACCATTCTTGCGCTTGAGCGGTGTCTTCGTTGTGTCTGGTTGCTCGAGCGACCATTCATGCACTAAAGCGATTTGTGCGTATATCAATCCGAGAAAGTCACTTTTTCACATCTCTCTCTCTCTCTCTCTAAATCTCAAATCTTCTATCTCTCTCTCTAGTTCTTGAACATTTGGTGCAAATACATTATTCTATCTCCTCACTGTAGACCTTTTGTTAAAAAGGTAAAGCTCACTTAGAGCTTCGTTTTGATCGAAGCAAAGTTCGTTTTTGGCTTCGTCAAGTTTCAACTCTTGTTCTTCTTGGTCCTTGTCTTTGAGGTAGGGATTAATTTGACTCATTTTATGATTTTTAACATAGTTATTTGCCTTTCTAAACAAGATAGTGATTTGGGGATTTTAGATAAAACCTACGGTTTTGGTTTTGAAATCGAAAGAGGGGCTTTCAAAATGGGTTTTTGTATATGATTGTGGCATTGTAAAAATGGTTAGGTCATGATAGATGGTGGATTTTATCCATGGGTCGTGATAGATGGGGGATTTTATCCATGGGAATTGAGTTTTAAAGAAAAGGGATTTTGCCCTAAAATGTGAAATTGAATTTTGTAAAGAGAAAAATTGTCACGCTTCAAAAATAATTATAATAATTCAACTCCAAACACTAGTACAAAGTGATATAGATAAGATAAGAAGCTTTCATTAATCAGAGTTAATATACAAAAGGTGACACATGCGATATATATTCATAAATCGTTCATCCTGAATTTACAGCATATGTTACAGGATGAAATAAAGAATGAAAGCTAACAGATATTCATATGCCCTAAAGGCTTACATCTTTCCAAGACCGTGCTTGGTTATAACAAAATGAGTCATAAGCTCAACATAAATAAAGCCCTAAGCTTGTACAAAAGGTGAATACAAAATAGACCAAAAGTGAGCCTTCAGCTCCACAATCCTCCCAAGCTAAGTCATTGACGAAGGCATATCACCAGCACCTGAAAATGGTTTTTCCTAAGTAGAGTGAGCCAAAGCCCAGTAGAAATAATCTAGTACAATATATGAATCTTAACAAAGATATAAGTATGATATGCATATACAATGCCCATGGTAAAATCATTCGTATTTTTGCAAGATCATAATATGCCAAGTGTTATATCTCAATCTGTCTTATCTTAATTCATTTCATGAAAATTTACTTCACCTCAATTCATGAATCAAATCCCTTGTTATCCAGACAACGCAATTGAGACTATAACTCAATGGCATTTTAATCAATATAACCATTACACAAACACTTCAATTTGCTATTTCACGAAAATTTCGTTCGCGGGAATCGGCATCTATGTATACGCACGGTTTTCAGGACTTTCACTCTGAACACACAGACCAATTTAATTCAATGAAGTCTATCCCCTTTCTTCTCCCGAACATTGAGTACATCCATTTTCTCCTCCCAAATATCATACATATACAATGTATTAAAACACATTCATATTCAATGACAATAGTTAAGAGATTAGTTTCAATTCACCTAATCTTCATACAATTTCTACAACAATCATAGCTATCCTCCACCGATAGCCCAAAATAGATATTTTTAAATAGATATACAATCTCCATGACAGATAAATCATCCAAAATTTCATAGGTGAGAGGTAATACACATCCAACTTCACCATTTATGTAAACATTCATCTAATTTCATATTTTCAATACCAATTTCATTATTTATGCAAAAAATAATTTATTTAAACATTTTAGGGAAAACTCCATTCTCTCCCAAATCCAACCTATGTGTCAAAATCAACAAGTTTAATAGAACAAATCCTCATATCTATACCCATAAACATTTTCAATACCTTCATTCGAAAACCCTTCTTTTGATTTTAAACCGAAATCTTAAGTTTGTCTAAAATTCTCCAAATCCCAACATTGTTTACATAACAACAAATAACTAAGTTAAAATTCATAAGAGAGTGTAGAAAGTCCTTACCTCCAAGCTAGAAGATGAGCAAAGCAAGGAGAAAACTTCAAAGATGCCGAAACTGACTTTCATTCGGATCAAAATGGAGCTCTTGGGATGCTCTACCTTTTTTCCAAAGACAATAGGGTAGAGAAACCAACGGATCTATGTGAAAATGTAGAGAGAATGTGAGTTTTAGAGAGAGAGGCTCTAGATCTAGGGTATTGGAAGGAAAAGAGATGAAAAAGTGATATAGAAGAAGGCTACTGTGAGCTGATATACGCACAGTCCGCTTGAGCGCAAGAAGTGACGCTCGAGCATCAAACACAAAAAGTTGTTCTGCTCGTACACAAGAAATGACGCTTGAGCGCAAAATATACACTCCCAGTAGTTTTGCAGACAAGAGACTAATGTTCGAGCGTAATAAGGATCGCTCGAGCTGAGCCCGCTCGAATGCAGAAAGAATTGCACGAGCATAGAATACACTCTCCTAGTAGTTTTGCAAACCTGCAAAAATACTGAGAGTTTGCAAAGCCCGCTTAAGTGCAAGAAGTGTCGCTGGAGCGAAAGAGCAAAAATCTAGACGACAAAAGTTTGGAAACTAAGTGACCAACATGTCCCAAATGCAACCACAACAACTCAATAGCCAAATTCAAAGAAATACAAGGGAAGCAATATAAGATCAACAATATGACACCATGAAACCCAAGTCTAGAACACAACAAGGGTCGGGTCAAAATCGGAATCGCTATAAAATTGGAATTGATGTTGGTTTTATGGAATTGGAACAATGATGATGGTGGAGTTGGATATGATTTATCACTCCTATCTTGAGATTTGGAAAGTATATCTTTATTGGAAATTAATTATCTGTTTAGAGATATCTATTTTAGGCTATTGGTGGACAATAGCTATGATTGTTGTAAAAATTACATGAGAATTAGGTGAACTGAAACTATTTTCTCATTCATTTGCATTGAGCATTGTAACGTATTTAACACATTGAAAATGTTGTTGTTTTGAGAAAAAATGGTGAATTCTTTGGTAAATCTAGGTAAGAATGTAGTTGTGGTATTATGTTGACCTGTGTGTCCTTGGTGAAAGTCCAAAAACCCGCGCGATTAGGTGTCGAGCCTTTCGGTTAATACCGGTAAAAATGACAGATTGGTAGTGCTTGCAATCAGGGACGAAACTAGGAGAAGACTATGGGGGGCCATGGCCCCCCAGTTTCTATGAAAAATATGGTTTGTCATAGTATTTTAAAAATATATTTCATTTTATACATAAAATGACCCCCCAATATAAAATACATAGATCTCATTTTTCTCTTATCTTACGCTCTCTTTTTATTTTGTACCAAAAAAACTTTATCCTATTAGAAATTACTTCTGTGGTATTTGAATTTTTTTGTGTATATATATAATTTATATATCATATTGTACATACATGAGTGCATATGTATATAGTACAAAAAATTTATTTGTCTTTTAACCCCTCCGATGATGAAATCCTGGTTCCGTCCCTGCTTGTAACCTACTTGCAGGCATGTCCTAGAGATTCCCAATGTTATATCCACTACTTTCTTTTCTATTGTAAAGGAAATGGTTTCATGAATTGTGATATAAACCTGACATTGCATAGTTTTGGAAAAAGAAATAAAATGTTTAGGTACGAGCATTGCATATGCATTCACCTTATAACTCTGTTAAGATTCATACACTATGTTAAAGTATCTTTACTGGGTTTTGGCTCATCCTATGTGGAACATTATTTTCAGGTGCTGATGATATGCCTCCACCAAGGCAATATCATGGGAGGACTTGGAACCAAGAGCTTCTATTATTGTTAACTATTGCAATTATTTTGTACAAGTCTAGGGCTTTATTTGTATTGAGTTTAAACTCAATTTTGTTGTAACCAAGCACCATCTTGGAAAGTTGTAGCCATTACGACATTAATTTATCAGTTCTTACTTCAATTTCATATCTCTTGTTATTGACACATGTTGTAGATTCAGGGTTAAGACTTGTGAATGTATAGTTGTATGTGTCATCTTTTGTAATGATTGACCCATATGAATGTAAAGAGAGATCTTATTCTGAATGTATCGTCAATGGTTAATTATCGTGAGATGGTTTTATTGTTATATTTTCAGGGTGTTACAAATCTAGGAATGGAACATTGAAAGGTTGCAAAGAAAGTCACGAGGTACTTAAAAGGAACCAAAGACTACATACTTACTTACAAGCATGTTGACTGCCTTAAAGTGGTTGGATATTCAGACTTGGATTTTGCGGGTTGTCAAAACTCTAGAAAATCCACTTTAGAATATGTCTATCTGATAGCAGGCAGTACTATTTCATGGAAGAGCACCAAAGAGACGATAATAGCATCATCAACAATGGAAGCAGAGTTTATAGCATGCTTTGAAACAACATCAGAAGTTATTAGTTAAGAAATTTTATTTTAGGGCTTCAAATTGTGGATTCCATTTCTAGGCCATTAAGAGTTTACTATGATAATTCAGCTGTGATTTCTTTTCTAACAACAACAAAAGTGGTAGCTGAAAGAAGCATATTGACATAAAGTATCTTGATATTTGAGACCTTGTTAAGAATCAAGAAGTCAACATTGAGCATATTAGTACTGATATGATGGTTACTGATCTCATGCCAAAGGTCTTTCTGTAAAGGTGTTTTCAAAACATGTAGAGGGTATGGGATTGATTGGTTAGCTCAATCTAGTTGTTGTTTTGTTTTGTTTTATTTTGTCATGACATTTTGATTATTGTTAATGAAAAGTATCATTTTGTGCACCTAAAGTATTTGTGATGCTATGCAATCCATTGGAACTAAAGATCCATAAGGATCATTGGACTTAGAATAACTTATTAGAAATTATTCATAAAAAATGACACCACATAAAGTTGAAAGTATCATACAATGTAATACATGGAAGGAAATACTCATTTGATAGAGTACAACCACCTTGATTTGTGTATTATGTCTCTTTATAAGGTTTGGGTATTTTATTTAATGGCCATAATCAGTTTGTTAGTTACCTGAAAGTCAACAAAATGTGTCATGTGTGCCAAGTGGGAGAATGTAAGCATATCTATAAAGTGGCCCATATGCCACATGTTTGTTTTATTTATTTATTTTATTATATAAATATTATATATATATATATATATATATATATTTTAATCAGTAAAATGGGTAATTAACGTAAATCATGTCCACTGCCTCATAAAGTGGTTTCGGGTGATGTTACAACTTCCTTGATAGTAGGAAGTTACGAAGAGTTATACTTGGATCATGGGTCTAAGCCTATCTATATATGCATGTGATAGCCATCAAAAACAAACTTTTTTGTTAATAGAATAGGCTTGAAACTCTATTCCTTCCACTTTTCCATATGATTTTGTGAAAGTGTTTTACGAGTGATTTTGTTTATACATTCAAGACTTGATCAATCAAGAACAAGATTCAAAGGCTTGAACATCATGGCAGGAGGTATTCTTCTTTCTTATTGAATTATTTTAGTTCACACTATATATATATATATATATATATATGTGTGTGTGTGTGTCTTCTATGTATCTATTACTATATATCTATATATCTATGATTTTTGGAGAGGAAATGAGAGATGCTTTTGTTGATCAAGACGAAGCAAAGTATCATGATCCAAACTCACCTCTATGGATTATAGTCATAATCGGCCTGTAATCAGGAGATTACCTGTAGCTTCAGTCAGAAACCAAAGCATAATTAATACTAGGGGGCCAAAATACGGAAGAAAAATTTACAAAGATTGTCCAATGAGTTGTGTGTATATAGCTTAACCAAAACATTCTCATATATGTAATAACTCACACTATGCAAACATCCATATGTGTATTATATAAGTCCAAGACCATTCAAAAGTTAGCATTAACAAAAACCAAGGTTATACACAAATTTGGTCGTACATGACCATAAGAGAACAAAAGGAAAAGCAAAACAAAAATAAGGCCTCTTGTGTGAGGCGACCTTGGTTGACTCCTCAAAACTCGGTTTCTCAATACTCACTGGGGGTGGGGTTGGACATCCTGTTGCTCACCTACATACATATAAATAAGGAGTGAGCTAATGCCTAGTGAATAATACCCCAAAGCAAAGGAGTTTATGAATGAGATTCATTTAATCATAAGTCATAAACCAAACTCGTTGATCAATATCAAAGCAAAACAACCATAGGTCCAGCATGTCATATATCATATCCATGTTCATATACCAAACGACCTCAAGTCCAACTCGTACTTGCAAAATAACCTTTGGTCCATTATATGCAAAACGGCCTTGGGTCTAACCAATTCATATTTACAATTGTGCACACTTATGATCCATGATCATGTTCACATTTGCCTTTGCATTCAAAACAACCTTAGGTCCAATCATTTCCTTACTCGGAACGGCCTTTGGCCCATTCAACAGTTATGCAAAATGGCCTTAGGCCCATTTTATATCCTTTTCAAGTAACTGAATGGCCTTGGGACCATTTCATACTCATGTATCATTTACTTCTTTTATTTTAGTGTAAACCAAGCAGATAGAATACTCATTCACAGTATCAAAATAGAAGTTTAGAACCTTACCACACAAGTAACGTTTAGAACATAGTATATACACAAATTATCTTTACAAAGATATTACTCACAGTTTTCCGGTGCTTGATTTGTCCTTGCACTTGACCCTGCATAATTCATAACACATTAGGTCATAATACAATTCAATCTGTTCCTTAGTTTATTTAATGTCCTTAGGCTTCTTTTGTGTCCTTTAATTCATTTAGGATTCTCAATGCATGCCTAAGAATACTCAGAAAGGAAAGAGAATGATTTGGAACATAATACAGCTTTTCAAAAAATTTTGAAACAGGGCACCTCGCTCGAGCGCAGCTTTGGTCGCTCGAGCGATGTGTCAAATAAAGCAGGGTTCGCTCGAGTGCAAGGTTTACCGCTCGAGTTATCGTGCATTTCTCTGCAAAACTTCTAGGAGCTTGATTTTTACGCTTGAGCGACACTTTCCTCGCTCGAGCGAACATGCCAAATTCTAGAATTTCCATAATTGTGTTTGAAGCTCAAACTTGATATTTAAAGGTCCACGGCTCGTGTTTTTGGTACAAAAGCATGGAAAGACATTATATAGCATAAGAACATAGGTAATTTTAGACCAATTGTCCAAAACCATGATCCAATTCCCAAATTATTTCATATTCTTCTCGACAACTTCAAAACACATGCAACCAAGCTTCATAACTACATAGATTATGCATGCATGTATAATATAGACTCTAATAACATTTCAAATGGTAGAAATGATGGTCAAAATCATGTGGCTCAACAAAATCGTGCATGTATGTGTAATTTAGCACCAAATTCTTCATATTAAGTTTGTGTTCTACAATAATTCACCAATTATTCTTGAATACACATATTCATGAACTTTAACTCATGAATTAGAGTTCAAATACTCACTTGGAGCCTTCAATCCTTCTAACTCTAGCAACTTCTTGAGCCTAGCTTCCCAAATCTTCAATTTTGAAGTCAATTTCCCAAGAATTTGATCTCTCTCTCTCTCTCTCTCTCTCTCTCTCTCTCCCTCCCTCTAAATCTAGTGTTTTCCCTCTCTAAGGTGTATAACTCAGCCAAATGGTAACAAATGAGCTCAAAAATATGAGCTGAGCCTCTAATTAGCACATATATAGGTCTCACTAATCATATTGACTAATCAGGGCTTAGGCCTAATCAAATAGACTTAATTAAATCAAACTAATCTAATTATTCTGATTCGAACCAATTTTTAATTAAATTTCACCATAGGCTCTAAAAATTATGCTAATCATAATGGAACAGTCAATTTCGCTTTTTGTCGCCTCTACGGCCTTCAATTTAAATTTTTTAACAGAAAATCAGACAGATTTTCCTACGGCGAATAGATCAAAATTCAAAAACACATATATACTCATATAATTAGCACTCAAAATCATATCAAACATATAATTATAAGCATAATTAAGATTAATTAGCATAACACAGAATAGAGTTGTCACACAAAGGTTGGGAAGCAACTTCTCTTAGTGATGTTAATATCATTCTCACGTCCTGTAGTTCATATTAGACTCCAAGATTTCAATGCAATTTGTGGTTATAAAAGAACCCCTTTTATTGCTATATTTGGTTGTCAAGAAATAATGTAAAAAAAAAAAAAATTGGGAAAGACTATGGTACACACCTTTCAAAGGGTGTATACCATATGCACCTTAAAAAAGCATAACTCTATATTTTCTGAGTCATAATTAAAATAATAAAAAAATCATAACCAAACACAAAAAAATCATAACCGAATATCTCAAAATAATATCATAATTAAAGAAGAAAATTGGTCATAATTAAAAAAAAAAAATGTGTAACTAAAGCTGTACACAATTTGAGAGTAGTATAATAGAATTCTAAAATATATATTTTGGTTGTTACGTAGTTTAGAATGTTTCAACGATGTGGCATAGTTTGAAGTAAAATTTATAACGATTCGAGTCCTGCCTTATGGATTCAGGTATCATAACCTTGGCCTCCGCTGCTGTTGGTGTCCGTTGCCACCAAAACGATTTTGGGTCTCACTCTTCGTTAGTTCATCACTCCTCTTCCTTCCTTATATTTAGATCTGATATAGAGATAGAGAGAAACAAGCAAGGATGAGTAAAAAGGCAGGAGCAAATAAAACTCAAAATAACATCGTTTTGGTAAAGAATAATTTTAGCCCTCCAATCTTCTCACTTTTAATGTCACACACTCTCAGCGAAAGTACTGTAGGTTGCACTATACAGATAGCACCACAGGGGATCTTCACTCATTATTCTACACCCAAAAAAAACAAAAAACAAAAATGACTCCATATATCCAAAATCTAAACATAAATTCACAAATCAAATACAATATTAATGATGGGTTTTTATTTGAGTGTGTGTTGGGGGAATTAGAGAAAATAATACATCAATATAAAAAATCAAAACAATTTATTCATAAAAATTATAATATAATCTTTTTTTTCATTTTCTTTTTTTGTATAAATTATAAATACATTATCTGAGATTTGCTTAAAATACAAATTGCCCCTTATGTGGGGACATATTTTGTGAATGACAACACATGGCCAAGGTGACATCAAAGTTCCAGCCGAGGTGCCACGTGTCCTGGTTATGGTGCCGAGGTGATCTCGGCTAGGCCAAGGTTATCTGCGAAGTTACCAAGATCTGAGATGAACGGATAAGGGATAAGAGTCCTAGAATGGGGCAGGACCTTAGTCTGGATAAGGGTAAAGCTCTTAGGGAGATTATCTTTATCTATTTGAGAGTCCAGGATGAGCATTGAGCCAGAGTCCATTAAAGCTAGGCTTCTGCAGGGATCAAGTCAATGCTAGCCATAAAAGTAAGGCACCCTCGTGGGTCTAAGGTACGGTTTTTGTATTCTGGCTAGTGAGTTAAGCATTGTTTGCTATCTTTGAGAAATAATTGAGTACTGACTTGATCATCGAAGTACCCCCGGGTGGACAAACCACTGCCAGAGTCTTATTTTTCTGTGACAAGTCATTCGGGCGCAATCTATTCTGCCAGTGTTCTCCAACTGAGTAGCAGTGTGATCAGAAATCAGCACACACAATTTGGCACCGTCTATGGGAAACGTAAGGAGAATAGATGGCCAATGACGGATAGAAAGAGAAGATTGGAGACGGCATCCCTATTGGAAGTCGTAAACATATTGACCCTAACGTAGAGGAAGAGAACTGCAACGAAGAACCCCGAGAGTAGAATCCCAGAGAAAAAGACATCAGCAAAGAGGGAGACGTACCAAAGAAGGCAGACTGAGGTGAGTACTACAACGAAAGCAACCTCCAAGTATAGATAGATAGATGCCTGAAGAGGGACGGCGAGATGAAGGGAATGGCGAACAAATTGGCAGACCTACAATTGGTCGTCAATTTCATGATGTAGAACAATGTCATGCAGTCATCGTTTCCATTATAAGACACGCCGATTCCAGCGACCAAGAACAATGCCCAGAAAGGAGGCCAGTAAAATAGTTCCTGTAGTCCATCAGCATGATAGGACAAAGAAACATTCTCACTGGCCTTCACAGGAGGTCGGGCGAGGAGAATCGACGAGAGAAGAGTCTCAAAAGACACGTCGTACCAAAGAAACCTATGCCAAGGAACATCGGTATGTTCAAGGAAAGGAACTTTGCTTTGACACGACAAACGGAGGGAGGTCCAAGAGGACTCACAATGACACCGGAAACAGCGCACCCAAAAGGCTGAAGTCCGTTGACAGCCGAGCTCCTAGACGAACTAAGGAGGATTTGAGAGACTACCTACAGAGGAAGCGACAAGATGCCGAGGTCACATCTCTGATTAAGCCGAGAACACCATTCTCAGTAGAGCTGGACAAGTTTGAGGCCCCGAAAAGATTCCACATGCCGAGATTCTAGATATACGACAGCAAGTCTGATCCTAACTTTCACGTCGACTTGTACCTAAACTCGATGGCACTATACACCGGAAACAAGCCGCTGTTGTGTAAGGTATTCCCCTCGTCTTTTGCAGAAATCGCATCAGATTGGTTTCACAAGTTGCCGAAAGGAACTGTGAAGAGTTGGGAAAGCTTGGCAGAGATGTTCGTGGCCAGGTTTGTGACAAACAAACTATAGCCATTAAGAGTAAACTCCCTGATGGCTCTAAGAATTGGTGAGGATGAAAGCCTCAGGGCTTATGCCAAAAGGTATTATGAGGTGTTCAACCAAATACTAGGGTGCAACCAAGAATTGGCGATCGTTTCTTTTAAGAACGGTCTGAACGATGACTTCCTGCTTTGAAAGTCACTGGCAAAGACGCTGCCCAAAAGTATGGAGGAACTCATAGCTAGGATCGAGAAGTATCTGAGAACTGAAGAAAACACGCTAGGGACAAAGGCGTCGAAACAAGGGAAGAGAAACGGCTCGCCGAAGCGAGGCCGAGGAAATACTGGATATAACAGGCAAGAGATAGGATTGAGGGCTGCACAGGCAACCACTACCATATTCCGAATCCCGGTTTACAAAGTACTAGAAAGGATCGGGAACCAGCCGTACTACAGAGCACCAGAAAGGGTTCCTAGCGAATTTATGGGAAGAAGCCTTGGCAAGCACTGTGCTTACCACAATGAAGACGGGTATCTAACTCAGGAGTGCAGAGCCTTAGAGGCACATTTGGAATATCTAGTAAGACAAGGCCACTTAAGGGACCTGGTGGATGAAGCCAGAACAAGGAAAGAACAAGCAAGGCTGCTCCAGGCACCAGCAGCACCGCCTGCACCATCACTGCAACCGCAAGCAGACGGACATCGAGTGATCAATGTGATCCACTCGAAGGTTAATGAGAATGATATGCGATGAGAGACACAGAAGGTAAAACACCTACAACATGTATGTTAGGCCCAGCAAAAGAGGCCTAGGACAGACGTGTACCAGGGACCCATGGTGTCCTTTACTGAAGCTGACCTAGACATGGTACAGCATCCTTACAACGATGCTCTGGTGATATCCCTCAAAGTTGGAGAATGCCAGGTAAGGCGCATCCTAATTGACCAAGGCAACTCTTGTGACATCATGTATGTCAGATGTTACATGGCCTTCACCAAGATGACCTTGAGTAGTCCAATAGTCCAATGGTTGGGTTCAACAGAACACCGACATGGCCCTTGGGGACAATAAATTTGGAGCTACAGGAAGGCACTAGGAAAGTGAGTACAGAGTTTATAGTGATTGACACCTCCTCCCCTTACAATATTATCCTAGGAAGGCCATGGTTGCACACAATGAGGGTTGTCCCCTTTACACTGCACCAACTGATGCGGTTCCCAACAGAGCATGGAATTGAGGAGGTTAGAGGGGATCAGGAGCAAGCAAAGAATTACTCTATGGCAGCAATGAAATCCACCTACAGTGTACGAGAAGCAGGATTAGCGGAAATTAAGGACGAGGACATAGAGGTCCTGGATGACGTCAACAAGGAACCGGCCGACAAAAGCGAGGAAGCCCTAAAAAAAATCCTAGTCCAGCAAGGGGATGAAGAGCGCTTATTCCTTCTCGGCTCAGGTTTGGCCAAGGAAGAGGAAAATGAGTTAGAGGCATTCTTGCGAACAAACATTGAGGTGTTTTCCTGGACACCATACAAGATGCATGGCATTGACCCTGAGGTCACTTGCCATAGACTGAACGTGGACAGGTTGGCCAAACCTGTCATCTAGTGAGCAAGGAGGCCTACGTTGATACATGTTGAGGTAGTAGAAGAGGAAGTGGATAAACTACTGGAGGCCAGAGCCATTCGAGAGGTAAAATACCCAACATGGTTATCAAACACAGTTGTTGTAAAGAAGAAGAATGGGAAGTGGAGGGTCTGCGTAGACTTCACCAGCCTAAATAAGGCTTGTCCCAAAGACAGTTTCCCACTCCCCAAGATTGACCAATTGGTGGATGCCACTTCAGGGCATGGAAGGATGAGCTTCCTGGACGGTTACAGGGGATACCATCAAATAGCCATGTACCCCCCCGATGAGGAGAAGACTGCATTTGTCACCCCGAAAGGGCTGTATTGCTATAGAGTGATTCCTTTTGGGCTAAAAAATACAAGAGCAACTTGCCAGAGATTGGTGACTAGGATGTTCAGACATCTAATAGGCAAAACAGTGAAGGTATACATTGATGCCATGGTCGTGAAGACCAAAGAGCCTGAGGATCATCTGGCCGACCTGAAAGTAGTTTTTGATATCCTTAGGACGTTTCGGCTCCGACTCAATACGTCGAAGTGCGCATTTGGAGTTGGGTCAAGAAAGTTCCTAGGATACTTGGTTACCAGAAGGGGCATTGAGGCGAGCCCAGATCAAATCAAGGCCATCCTAGACTTGAAGAGCCCAACATCCGCAAAACAAGTATAGATGTTGACTGGAAGGACCGCAAGCTTGAATAGGTTCATAAGCAGAAGTTCTGACAAGTGCAAATCATTTTTCAAATTGGTAAAAAAGGCCACAGATTTTTTGTGGAGAGAGGAGTGCGAAGTCACCTTGGCTAACTTGAAAAAATATCTGACCACTGCTCCAGTGCTCTCAAATCTAGTACCTGGAGAGGAACTGTTCTTGTACTTGGCGGTTTTAGAGCATACAGTAAGTGCAGTAATAATCAGAGAAGAGATAGGAGAATAGAGAATAGTTTACTATGTGAGTAAAACCCTAACAGGCGCAGAGACCAGGTATTTACCCCTGGAGAAATTGACACTAGCCTTGATAATGGCCTCCAAGAAGTTGAATCACTATTTCCATGCCCACAAGATTGTGGTATTGACTGAACACCCCTTGAAGTCCCTACTACAGCAAAAAGATCTAACAGGCAGGGTGGCCAGATGGGCAGTGATACTGGGCCAACACGATTTAGAGTTCAGACCCAGAACAGCAATCAAAGGCCAACTTCTGGCCGACTTCATGGCTAAGTTTGCACACGGTGCCATACGACATCGGGCTCCGGAGAGCCGTAGTTTAGGGTGTCCAGGCAAACAAGAAGAAACCCAGCTAGGGATGAAAAACCCCACAACTGAATAGAAGAAAGAAAAGAAACTCAGGCCCTGCGATATTTATATCGGCGACTCCTTTTGCCTGTTTGTTGATGGGAGCTCAAAACGTCAGGGAGCAAGGGTAGGAGTAGTGCTAGTATCGCTAGATGGGCAGATGCTGGAACAATCTATTTGTTTGGGGTTTAAGACCTCAAACAACGAAGCAGAATATGAAGCACTGATCGTAGGATTGAAGTTGGCAGCAACAATAGAAGCGAATGAGGTGGTGGTCTTTTATGACTGCCAGCTTATTGTCAACCAGGCAATAGGCGAATACGCAGCCCGAGATGAAAAAATGATGGCCTATGTGAAAGAGGTTTTCAGACTGATAGCCTTATTTCAGTATTGCCGTCTATAGCAAGTTAGCCAAGATGACAACAGTCATACCGATGCCTTGGCTAACCTGGCTAGTGCAATGAAATCAGGAGAGGCAAGGACAATAATGGTTGACTATTTGTCAGGCCCAAGTGTGGAACCACAGAACACAAAATATGAAGCAATGTGTGTGGAGATGAGACCAAGTTGGATTGATGCAATAATAGTATTCCTTAGATATGGGAAGCTGTCAGATGATCACAAAGAAGTACACAAGACCAGACTGAAATCAGTAAGGTTTAGTCTGACAACGGAAGGACATCTCTACAGGAGGTCTTTTACTGGTCCCCTTTTAAGATGTGTGCATCCTTCACAAGTTGAAGACTTCTTGTATGGAATACACGAACGAGTATGTGGAAGCCACGTTGGGGCAGGTCACTTGCTCATAGGGCCATTACCTAGGGGCACTGGTGGCCTTATATGCAGAAAGATACTGAAGCTTATGTCAGAAAGTGTGAGAAGTGTCAGAGGTTTGCATCTTTGATACATCAACCAACGACAGATTTAAACCCAGTATCCAGCGCTTAGCCATTTGCCCAGTGGGGCATAGATCTTGTTGGACAACTACCTCAAGCGACTGGACAAAGAAAATTCCTGCTGGTAGCAACAGATTACTTCACCAAATGGGTAGAAGTAGAACCCCTTGCAAAGATTCGAGATATTGATGAGAAGAACTTCATATGGAAGAACATCATCATCAGGTTTGGGGTCCCAAGGGCAATAATAGCAGACAATGGCACGCAGTTTGACAACAAGCTAATCAAGAGCTTCTGTGCAAAGTACAAAATCAAGAATTATTACTCTACTCAAAGCTTCTCTCAAAGTAATGGTCAAGCAGAAGCATCCAATAAAATAGTCCTGGATGGGATCAAGAAGAGGCTGGAAGCAACAAAGGAAAAGTGGGTGGATGAGTTGCCCAATGTGCTTTGGGCATATTGGACTATGCCGAGAAGATCGATTGGGGAATCTCCATTTGCCATGACTTATGGCACTGAAGCAGTTATCCCACTAGAAATCAGCATCCCAAGGATCAAAACCCAGGGAGTAGAGAATGGGACTAATGAGGCATTCTTGGCTCGAGATCTGGACCTGTTAAAAGAAAGAAGGGAAAGAGCAGCAATTCGGCTGGGGGCATAGGCATACCAACAACAACTTGCTAGGGCTTACAACAGGAAGGTTAACCCAAAAGAATTCAAAATTGGGGACCTTGCGCTGAGGAAAGTGGTCGGCAACAAGAAGGATCCCAGAGAGGGCAAGCTTGGCCCAAATTGAGAGGGACCTTATAGAATTACCTCGGTTGCCGGTAATGGTGCATATCGGCTTGAGGACAGTGATGTCAAAGAGTTACCAAGACCCTAGAACACTTGTAACTTGAAGTTTTTCTATCATTAGATTTTTGTTTTTTAAAAACTTATGTTCTTAGCTGTAGTAATAATAAAATTTTAGCTTGACTTTTAAACTTGCGTAATACGACTAACCAGTCCTTTGGCGATGTTTCTAAGTGAAACATGATGAATAACTTAGACTTATTATATGGCAGAGTTGAATTATACTTGCATATAATAGAGTTGAACTAAGTTTGCGATGTTTCTAAGTGAAACATGACAAATAACTTAGACTTATTATATGGCAGAGTTGAATTATAATTGCTTATAATAGAGTAAAACTAAGTTGGCGATGTTTCTAAGTGAAACATGACGAATAACTTAGACTTATTATATGGCAGAGTTGAATTATACTTGCATATAATAGAGTTGAACTAAGTTAGCGATGTTTCTCAGTGAAACATGACGAATAACTTAGATTCATTATATGACAGAGTTAAAATTATATTTACATATCATGGAGTTGAACTAAGTTGGATTAACCTAGATTTTCCATATCGGCAGAATCAAAACTCTGATTGGAACTAGGTGCATCTCAGTAAGATTAATAGAGAAACCAAGTTTGAGAACCTCAGCTTGTCTTTGTTTGAATCTAACTTCGGCAACAAGATCATAGGCACATGCTTAATGTGAACATAAGTGATACTTAGATTCACATTAGGGGGCAGGAAGCAGGAATAAGGAATAGGCTTGACACTTGTTGAAGTTTTTGAAAAAATTTACAAGTTAGAGTCAGCCGAGGTATCTAGTTGAGGAGACACTCGAGTTGTTGGTTACCCGAGATCACCAACCAGGTCGTGAAACCTGGGAATGTTGGAAGGGTGAAGTCATGATAAAAGACAGCAAGTACAAGTAAGTGAAGCAATACTTCTTAAATGTTATTCAAAGAATTTTTGCAAGGTGCTCGTTGGCTGAGATCAAGGTAAAAGGTGAATTCCGAGGTAAGTTGGTCCGAGGTGACCAACTAAGGGTGTACCCGAGATGAAGTGTATCTGAGGTGGTACATGTTAGATGTGTTCTGACCCAAAGTGATTACACAGTTAAAGTATACTTGGGAGAAGTACAAAAGTATTCTAAGTATGGAGTCATACAAAACAGTAAAAACAGAAGACAAGCATTCAACACTTAGCCAAAAAGAGGACTTGTATTCAAAAAGATTACTTGTTCAGAATACAAGAGTGGCACATCGGCCAAATATGAAACTAAAACATTGTTCAGTAAAAAAAAAACAGAAAAAGGAAGAGAAAAATTACAAGAAAAAAAATATTCTAAGTGTTAGGACTGGCTTGACCAGTTGGTGGTGTTACACTCTTGTCGGCCGCTATCTCGGCATCAATCTCTAGCAGAGTCTAATCCAGACTTTTTTCTGCGCACTAGATCTCGGCTTCAGAAGTAGTTGTATTGGGAGAGACGCCCTTGGATACCAAGTCATCCTCCTCATCCTGAGTCAAGTTAATTTAGTCGTTGAGGGTAGGAGACTTGGGATCAGTGGCAGCCTCCCCCTCCTATTCGTCGGCCTCAGCATCGTCAGCATCATCTTTGGCTTCATCACCGAAGTCCTTAGGCTCTGGTAGGAAAGGCACTTGAAGCTGACTGATATCCCGAAGATCGGAATCCATAGAAACAGCCAACTTGTTGAGGGCTGTCGTCCAGCCGAGGTAATAACCTCGGTTGCAAGCCAAGTTGAGTTGTTCCTTGTATTGGTCACGAACGACGGCCTGTCCCTCTTCAAAGGCTTTTTCGTCGGCCGCCTTTACCTCAGTCTCCTTATTGGCAAGAGCCTCCTGAAGCTTGGCCTCCAAGTCTGCCACTTTGGCATTGGCAGCTTCGAGGTCGGCTCTTGTTACATCGGCTTTGTCTTTGGCCATTTTTGCCTTTTCCTCGGCCAAACTTTGAGCGCCTTTGGCTTCCTTGGCCTGGTCCATCAGAGCACGATTGCTGGCCTCAGCCTTGTTAAGCGAAGAAAGGAATTTGGCTGCTTCTTTAGTCTTTTTTGCCAATTCCTTCCTCATCATCTCGGTCTTCGTGGCGTAGGAGTGAGCATGCTGGATGGCCTGCGAGAAGTAACACAAATTAGTGGAATCAGACTAAGTATGGAAAGACTACCAAAAGAGTAAGAAAAAGGTTTGCCAAGACCAAGTGCTGCATCATGTGAGTGAAATCTTCATACTCGTGTAACTCAGCCATACAGTTCATGTCTTCAGGCAGAAGAACTGCCGTGGACAGAGCCGCACCGACCTCAAGGTTCGCAGCATTGTCACCGGCAGTAAGAAGTCTGTCGTCGAGCATGATCTCGGGAGCCCAGACCATGCTTCGAGAGTAATAGCTGCCTACTTGATGGTCGAACCTTGACTTTTTAACCGATGGGGCCTTGGATGTTGAGTCCTCGGCTGGGCATTTTTCGGCGAAAGGGGCTCTCTTCTCGGCCTCAACTAACTTTGAGATAGGCACAGCATCCTCAGAATCTATCTGAGTCACTGTAGCCTTTGCCTTGACCTTCTTCATTCGTTTTGGCTTTGAGGTTGGTTGGAAAAGAGAGGATGAGGATTGAATTGTCACCACCCCAGGGATGTTAGCAAGCAGGTCTTCAACAACTGCTAGTTTGCGCCTTATCTCATCAGCGGTGGCGGCGACCGTGACTTTGGTACCGAAGTGAATTGCTGGTAGTGTAGTAGGTGGGTTAGCTGGATCAATAGCCGCCGCCTTAGTACTTTGGCGTTTTCAGTTGTAAGTTCTACCAGCAGGAGTGTTGATAGGAGCTTGACGTCGGCTTTGGCACTGGGCTGGAGGGATTAGTTGGGGAGCAGATGTTGATGGCTGCTCTGCTGGATCAGAGGTTGAAGCCTGATCAGGCCTTGGCGATAAAGCAACAGGGGGAGTTGTTGCAGAAGGCGAAGATTTGCTCTTTCAATGAACGTCGAGGAGAGGACTCCGGTATGTTAGGATGTAGTTGAGGAGGATTTGAGCCTTGCGAAGCTCGATTGGCAGGCCGAGAAGACAAACCAAGTCTTTGCTCGGCATATAGTATCGGCGGAAGTCCTTCTCTTGCTGGGGGAGCGCTGCAAAAATAGATCATACATCAGTAACAAAGTAATAGAAAGACGTTTAAAGAAAATATGAGGGACTCTAGGGAGGGAAGCTAAGTCCTTACCCTTGTCATCCCTAAAAACCTCGCGTCGTAATGGGAAGAGATGGAGTTCGTCGTCTGACGCGAACTCCCAATTGCCTGATACAATCAGGTAGTCATCAATTGCGCCTTTATTTGAGTCTAGAATGTCGGCTATCAGCTTGTATTAGGTGGATCTCGGCTTAAGGTAGTATGTATAGCCAGCTTTGGTTTTAAGGCCATACATCGTGTAGCAGTACTGGATATCGGACAAGGAGATCCTAGCATTATGCCGACGCTCCAACTCAGCAATTACGTTTATGATCCTAAAAGAGTTTACAGCTAATTGCATAGGGTTCAGTTTCTAATAGTGGAGGACCTCCTTGAAAAGGGTGTTAAGAGGGAATCTGACTCTCATTTTTTGATAATAGAGACTACGGGAAAAGGCATGTAGTCCTTCTGAGGCATGATAGAGTCATGCTCTCCAGCCAATCGGATTTAAACATCGGCGGGAATAGAAAAATCCTACCTAAAGTACTCTAGCTTAACAGGGGTGTCAACTCTCCACCTGAACATACCCATTATCTCGATCAAAGTGGGCCCAATTTCAGGTTTTTTGGAAAAAGGTTTGGAAGTGGAAAATAATCTCGGCTTAAACCTAGAAAGCACTAGATTGAAGATTTCTAAGAATCTAGGGGGGTTTTAAGTTCAGTTTTCCTAAGGAGAAGGGTTCTAGATCAAAACCTAAACCTAAAATCTATGCAGATACATGCAAGAATCTGGAACTGAAGCAAAAAAACCAGAAAAGAAATGAAATTTAGAAATCAGGAGTGAAGCATAAAGCAAGACGATAATGGACACATCCAAAACTTCAAGACATTGAGTGAGTGTGTGAAGAACAGTGTGCAAAGGTCATAGCAAAAATAATATGACTTGGCATTTTCATGAAAGACTACGCAGATTCAAGATTCAAGAACAGAAAACCGATTCATAAAAATGAAGAAACAGAGTGCAACCATGAAGATAGATTCAATAGCGACAAAATATATACAGAATAGTGAGGGGCTCAAACTAAAAATCAAAAAAAAATGAAGAACTCACCGGTTGGGGCCGAGACCGAGGATGCCGGTTTGATTTTTGCCGGAGTTAGACGGTGACGACGGGAGAAAGCTTTGCCGAATGCGGTAAATTGAGTGGTTGTAGAGAGCTTCAAAAGTACAAAAATGGAGGTTTCTTGTTTAGAGAGAGAAAAAGCTCGAACTCAGATGAAAAGCGGAGGATGCAAAAGTGACGAGATGGAGAGAGAAAATGTTTTTGTTGAAAGATGAAAAGGCAACAAAATCATAATGAATGTGCTTTGGATGATGTGCCTATTAGGCAGCGCGCGCAGAAGCGATGTGACCTGATGGCGTGTGTCAAGTATGGGTCAATGAGAAAAAGACTCGTGGCGAAAACGGTTGAGAAAACAATACGTAACAGCTCATGCGCAGATAGAACTCTTGGAATTCTTGATTTAATGGAGCAAGAACCTCGGCTACAAGGATGATCTCGGTTATGGAACTTAAAGAATTCATTTCTTGGTTCTTGGTCATTAATAAAGTAGAGCTGCTGAGTCATGGTCATGAGAGCCGGCATATGATGATTTCGGTCATGAAAGATGGTGTGAGTCCTAGCCAAAGTTCTATATGGACAAACGATGTAGGTTCCGTCACCTCAAGATGCCGAGGTAATAGAACCTAGGGGGCAGTTGTGGGGACATATTTTGTGAATGACAACACGTGGCCAAGGTAACACCGAAGTACCAGCCGAGGTGCCACGTGTCCTAGTCATGGCACCGAGGTGATCTCAGCTAGGTTGAGGTTGTCCGCAAAGATACCGGAATCTGAGATGAACGGATAAGGGATAAGAGTCCTAGAATGGGAGAGGACCTCAGTCTGGATAAGGGTAAAGCTCTTAGGGAGTTTATCTTTATCTATTTGAGAGTCCAGAATCAGCATTGAGCCAGAGTCCATTGAAGCTAGGCTTCTAGAGGGATCAGGTCAGTGCTGGCCATAAAAGTAAGGCACCCTCGTGGGTCTAAGGTACGCTTTTTGTATTATGGCTAGTGAGTTAAGCATTGTTTACTATCTTTGAGAGATAATTGAGTACTGACTTGATCGTCGAAACGGCCCCAGGTGGACGAACCACCGTCGGAGTCTTATTTCTGTGATAGGTCGTTCGGGCACAATCTATTCTGCCGATGTTCTCCAACTGAGTACCTGTTTGGCAGTGTAGTCAGAAATCAGCACACACTGAAAAAACAATAAATAATAAAACAAGAAATCAACAAACAATTTTGTACCTGTTTGCCCCTTATAATTTTAAAAAACAATAAATACCCCTTTATTGAACAGAGTTAACTGAAAGAAATAAAATTCATAACAGTTCTCTTATACAATAATAAAATTACTTGAATTATTAATTAAAATATATTTCTGACATATGAAAACCGTCCACCCGCCAAACCTACCCGAACTGACTAGACCCGACATATAACGGACGATCTCGACAAGGTAGATGGTCAGCTGCGGTTCATTTTATTTGATTTTTTTGGATTCATGATCAGTAGTGGTTTTTTTTATTTTTTTTACCCTTCAAAACCGACCCAACCGACAAATAATTTTTCTTTTCTCTTTTAACCCACCCACCCACGCACCCACCCACCTACCAAGCATTTCATATACGCTTCACAATTTACAATGTCTGTCTCTCACACTTCATAATGTCTACTTCTGTCTCTCACACTTCACAAAGCTACTTCTATCAACTCTTTTTTCAAAGAGAAAAAATGAAAAGGCTCCATCATTTTTCAAGGGGAAAAATTAAAAAGGCAAAACAAATATATAAAGAGAGAGAAGACCGACTCAAGAAAAAGAAAAAAAAAAAAAGCAAAGCAATCCAAACTCTCTGTTTCTCTTTTGCTCTCTCTCATGTAGCAAATCAAAGCTTCTCCTTGTTTTTCTATCTTCGAAGTTCAATCTGTGAGTTTCTTTGAGATGTGTGAAGCTAGATCTTCAACCCTAAAAGAGGGTTATTCTCTAGAGATTGAGGTATCTCTGTTTATTCATTTTGGAGTTTTTATTTTTGATATTTTGATTTATAATTTGTAGCTTTTTGTTGGTTAATACTTGATATTTGGATTCTCTAATCATGGTTGATTTTGGCGTTTCTAAGTATTTTTCAATTTCTTGTTTTGATTTTCTGATTCTCTGTTTCTTATTGTTATGTTTTCATTTAGTGTTCGTAAAATATTTTGATTTAGGGTTTGAAAAATATTATGACATATGTTCATGTTCTGATTTAGGGTTTAAAAAATATTAATATTTGTTCATGTGTTTGTTGATTGAGGGATTTAAAATTATTTTGAGATGTTCATGTTTTGATTTAAGGATTGAAAAATATTATGATTTTGTTTATGTTTTGATTTAGGTTTTGCAAAATATTATGATTTGTTTATATTTTGATTTAGGGTTTTAAAAGTATTAAGAGTTTATGTTTTGATTTAGGGATTGAAGAATATTAGGATTTTGGTTCATGTTTTTATTTAGGGTTTTAAAAATATTATGTTTTGTTTATATTTTGGTTTTAGAAAATTACAGTTTTGTTCATGTTTTGATTTAGAGATTGAAAGATTTTGGTTCATGTTTTTATTTGGGGTTTTAAAAATACTATGTTCAATTTATGTTTTGGTTTTAAAAAATTATAGTTTTGTTCATGTTTTGATTTAAGGTTTGAAAAATATTATGAGATGTGTTCATGTTCTGATTTAGGGTTTAAAAAATATTAATATTTGTTCATGTGTTGATTGAGGGATTTTAAAATATTATGAGTTGTTTATGTTTTGGTTTAGGGATTGAAAAATATTATGATTTTGTTTATGTTTTGATTTAGCTTTTGAAAAATTTATGATTTGTTTATATTTTTATTAGGGTTCTAAAAATATTAGGAGTTTATGTTTTGATTCAGGGATTGAAGAATATTAATATTTTGGTTCATGTTTTTATTTAGGGTTTTAAAATTACTATGTTTCGTTTGTAGATAATGGATCTTCCTACCAATAATGCCCATGTTGATGGCCAACCTACTGCTACTGCTGTTGGAACTCAATCCCAACAAGCAGTTGATACCAAAGCTACTGTCCCAACTCCTGCTGACAACCCTCTGGTTCCATCCAAAGCTAAGAAGGCACCTATTAAGGCTAGTGGTAAAGTTAAATCTAAGATATGGGATCATTTCAATAATGTAAATGGTGAAGATGGAAAAATGAGAGTTGTATGTAGGTATTGTCAAAAAGAATACTTAGCTGATTCTAAGCCTCATGGGACAAGTAATTTATTGGTTCATTTTGCCTCATGTGTCAAGTATCCATATAGGGAGGTAGAGAACGGACAATCCACTCTGTCTTTTCAATTTAAAAAAGATGGAGTAAAGGGTGTTAAACATGTGGCCACAATTTTTACGGTAGAAGCTGCAAGAAAAAGCTCTTGCTGAAATGGTGATTATTGATGAAATATCCTTTAGGTTTGTAGAAGGAGTTGGGTTTCAAAAATTTTGTCAAATCTTGCAATCTAAATTCGATAAAATCCCATCTCGTATTACAATTTCTAGAGACGTTAATATTTTTAATAGAAAGAGGGATAGCCTAAGGAAAGCATTGCATGGTCGTAGAGTTTGTCAAACCACAGACACATGGAGCTCTATACAGAACTTGAACTATGTGTCTTATAGTTCATTTTATTGACGACGATTGGAAACTTCAAAAGAGAATTATTAACTTTTGCCTAGTTGAAGCTCACAAGGGTGAAACCATTGGTAGGAAAATTGAGTCTTGCTTGCTTGAATGGAATATTAATTGCATTTTTACATTGACTGTAGATAACACTAGTTCAAACAACACCACTATTAAGTTCTTGAAAAAGAAAAACAAAGGATTGGAAAGGAACTATTTTAGGTCATGAATTTTTACACATGCGTTGTTGTGCACACATTCTAAATCTTATTGGTGTGATGGTTTGAAAGAGTTGAATTCATCTATTGCTTGTATGCCTGCTATTGTTAGATATGCAAGATCCTCTCCAAACCGGTATGAGAATTTTAAAAAGTGTGTTGAAAAGGAAATAATTGAGTCAAAGAGTCTTTTGTGCCTGGATGGTCCAACTAGGTGGAATTCCATCTATTTGATGCTAGAGGGAGTAGAAAATTTGAGAAAGCCTTTGAGAGACTCCAAGAGGATGACTTTAGTTATCGGGCCTATTTTGGTGGTAATGAATTTGGTGGTAGTGCGCATGATGGGGATAGGGATGTGGCAAAGGGACCACCTAATGAGGCTGTTTGGAATAATTGTAAGGTCTTTTTAAAATTTTTGAGACTCTTTATAATGCCACAAAGAGGTTTTCAGGGTCGTATTTCACTTCACATTGCTTCTATGATGAGATGTTTGTCATTCAAAACAAAATTGAATAGTTAATGAAGAAAGATTTTATCTACAATGGTAGTTAATATGAAAGAAAAATTTGATAAGTATTGGGATGATAGAGATAAGATTTTATCTACAATGGCAGTTAATATGAAAGCAAAATTTGATAAGTATTGAGGTGATGGGGATAAAATAAATCTTCTTTTGTATGTTACTGTGGTACTTGACCCTAGGAAAAAATTGAAGTATTTGAATCTTTGTTTCTCATAAATTCTTATTGAGAAAGTGGTGAATGACATGACAGCAAGGTGAAGGATTGTTTGACTCGTCTATACGAGCATTATGCTGCAGATGATTCAAAGAGTGTGCAAGAGCCTCATGTGAGTGCAACTTCTGAAATGGAGGTAGATGATGATTATGATGATCCACACATGCTCATTGCTGGTTAGTTTAATTCATACTTGGAGGAGGAGTATTATGTTGTGTGTAAATTAGAGCTAGATAAGTACTTTGCTGATTTTTGTGAGGGTTCTAAGGATGAAAATTTTGATATATTGGGATGGTGGAAGTCTAATTCTTTAAACTATAAAGTCTTGTCACAGATGGCACATGATGTTTTGGCATTACCAGTCTCTACAATTGCTTCAAAATCAGCTTTTAGTACGGGTGGACATATACTGAATCCTTTTCATAGTTCGCTTTCTCCCATGATGGTCGAGGCCCTTATATGTACACAAAATTGGCTTCAATCCACTGTCTCAATTTCTCTTCAAAGGTCCATGGATGATGTTGAACAATATGAACAATATGAGTCAGATACTATTCATTTATTACACATGTAGTAAATTTAAATTGAAGTTTATTTCTATAATTGATTAATAATCTTCTTTCTTCTTTTTTTTTAGCAATTTCTGGTGCAAGCCCAAGCTCAAATACAATTCCAAGTATCTAAAATTTATTTGTGTGACAAACCAATAGTAAGACTATTATACATTCATATTTAAATTTATTTTTTTTAATCCTCGTAAGCTTTATAGTTTCTAATTTCTGTTGCTTCTTTGCAGGACATAAGGAAGTAAAAAGAACAATGAGCTAGCAACTTCTAGTTTTTGTGAATATGTTTCTTATTTTTAATTTTATTTTAATGGTGGAATAGCAATAGTGGTGAAGTTTGACAGTGACTTACTTTTTGTGGCAACAACAAACATGTTTTTAAGATGTAATTATGTTTTTGAGATATATATGTGCACTGTGCAAAATAGAAGTTTTTGAGGGTGTGTGTTTGCACTGTGCAACATAGAAGTTTTTGGGGGATGTGCATGCTAAGTACTATTAATTTGGTTTTTGTGGCAACTTGTGCAGATTACAAGAACAATGTGGTGTACTTAATTGCTTATGTTTATTTTATTATGAGATGTTTTGATGTGATCCCTAAACTGTTTTGGAAGGTTATTTTATTAATTTTAATTTTTAATAGCATGTTTTTATATGGTGTGTTTGGAAACTTTTAAAGTGCAAGATTATATATTGTGATAGGTTTTACTTGTGAAGTGTACAAAATTATAAAGTTTAATTTATCATTATGTTAATTTCAATGCGCTAACTTTTGTTGTGATTAATGGAGCACTTTTAATTTGAATTGGGATGTAAGCAATTTTATTCCCTTAATTTTGGATTTAAAAAAAATGATAAAAAAGGCCCAATATGTGATCAGCCCAATCCGCCTAAACCAACCACATTTGATTCGAGAATCCAAATATCAATTCAGTCGATTTTGACAAGTGCTTGGTCCGAAAATAGTTGGACTGAATGTCAATCCGAATAAATTCAGTCGGCTGACGGGTAAGGGTCTAACCAAAACCCGACCGACTCATGAACACCCTTATTAAAAATGACTTAATTTATTAATAAAAATGGTCATTTATTATAAAATTAAAAATTTTAAAGGGCGGAATGTAAATTTCAAAAACACACTGAGTAATTCGTATTTTTAATAAATCTCAAGAAATGTATTTGTAATTTACTCTTCTTTTTAAATTTGGTATTCCATTTCCCACTTAGTAATTATTTTAAAAATAATATTTGAAACATCGGTATAAACTCCCCTTCATACTTCATTTCTACATACTCATTCATACTTGTTTTGTGAGTGTTATGAAAGTAGACAAAAAAGAGAAAAGAAAAACTCTATATTGAATTTGAATAATGAAATACAAGAACCCTGTATATATAGGCTGAGAAGACACCTAGATAAGTATAGAAAAGGAAATAGAGATACGTCAGAGATAAGTATAGAAAAGGAGATGAGACACATCTATAATACAGAGAGATAAGTATGCAATACTAATATACATCTAACACCCACCCACCCCCCTCTCGCTCAAGGTGGTAAGTCAAATATCAACTTAAGCTTGGAGAAGAGATCACAAAAACGTCCTAGAAGATGAGCTTTGGTCGAGAGATCAGCAATCTAATCAGCAAAGGTAACAAAGAGAAGACGAACATGGCTACTAGTAACATGTTGTCGTATGAAGTGGCAATGAATCTCAACATGCTTGGTGCGATCATGGAAGACATTAATATGTATAATCTGAATAGCACTCTGATTGTCACAATAAAGATTGGTGGTAGCAAAATGAGAAACGCCCATGTTAGAAAAAAGCCAACAAAACCACACAAGCTCTTAAGTAGTGTCAGCAAGAGCATGATACTTAGCCTCGGTACTAGAACGAGCAACAAAGGTTTGCTTCCTACTACGCCAAGAAATGAGAGAGTTGCCCAAGAAAAAGCAGAACTCAGTAGTGGACCGACAATCAATAGGATCCCCTACCCAACCAACATCAAAAAATGCATGCAGCTGTAGAGAAAAGTGAGGGTAGTAACGAAGACCATGAAACAAAGTTCCTTTGAGATAGCGCAAAATGCGAACTAGAGCATCATAATGTGAAGAGCAAGGAGTAGCCATAAATTGACTGACAATGTGAACAACATAAGTAATATCTGGACGAGTAACCATGAGATAGATAAGACTGCCAACTAGTTGGTGATAGAAAGTGGCATCAGACAATAGAGGACCATCAAGGGATATAAGACAAGTCTGAGGATCAATAGGAGTAGGGACAGTCTTGCAATCAATAAGGCTAGCACGAGCCAAGAGATCAAAAGTATGCTTGTCTTAGGTAAGAAAATAACTAGAGGAATCTTAGGAAATTTCTAAGCCAAGGAAGTAGCTAAGTGAACCCAATATTTCATCTCAAATTGGCGATTGAGAAAATATTTGAGACGAGAAATACCCACGGTGTCATCTCCGGTGATAATCATATCATCCACATAAAGGAGAAGGAGAATAGTACCACGCTCCGTCTTACGTATGAATAAGGCAGAATCATGGACATTGGAAGTAGAGGGCCAGAATCTGCATCAAATTCATCAAAAAGTAGGTCTATAGAAATATCAGTAAAGATTGGTAAATGGGCGGACTGTAGTAGGTGAAACTTGGAAAGAGAAAGAGTGAAGAACATTTTGTGTTCCCAAAAGACCACATAACAGGAAATACGAAGATGCTTGGAGATAGGATCCCAACAACAATACCTTTTATGTTCTATACCATACCCTAGAAAACAAAAAACACGAGAACGAGGTTCTAGTTTAGTCTGTTCATGAGGCTGAAGTAGAACAAAACAAGCAAAACCAAAAACTTTAAGAGTGGTATAGTCAGGAGGAAAACCATACAAGCGCTCGTAAGGAGAAGTGTTAGCTATTATAGGTGTAGGTACACAATTGATGATGTGGATAGCAGTGAGGGCAGCTTCCCCCCAAAATTTTTCAAGACAAGAAGAAGAGAGAAGAAGAGCCCAGGTAGTGTCTAGAATATGATGGTGCTTTCTTTCTACTCGTCCATTTTGTTGGGAGGTGCCTGCACAAGATCGATGAGATATAGTACCATGAGCCCGAAGAAAAGAAAGAAAATTAGAATCCAAGTACTTCTTAGCATTATCAGAACGAAAAAGCTTAATAGTACGAGAAAATTGAGTGCAAACCATAGTAGAGAAATCATAGTAAATTTGTTTAAGTTCTGAGTGATTTTTGAGAAAAAAAAAAAAACCAAGTATAACGAGAAAAATCATCAACAAAAATCATAAAATATCTGGACCCCCCTATAGTTGGTGTGGGAGAAAGTCCCCAAATATCTGAATGCACAAGATCAAAAGGAGTAATAGAAATAGAATTACTTTTATTAAAAAGTAAGGCAGGTTGTTTAGCAATTTGACAAGATAAACAATCGACATCTTCAAGACGGACACTACCTAATTGACCACTAGAAACCAAAGTTTTCAAACAACTAAAAGAGACATGTCCTAAGCGATAATACCAAAGATTAAAAGAAGACATAGTAGATCCAGCAGCAGCAGTAGATAGTTTGTGTGGACTGCGAAGATGAATAAGCTTGAACAGACATCCATGCTTACAGCCTATCCCAAGGATCTGTCTCATCTGAGGGTCTAGCACCAAATAACCATTAGTAGAAAAGGTAATGGTTAGACCAAGTTCACATAACTGACCAACAGATATAAGGTTCAATTGAAGAGCAGGAATATGATAAGCATCAAAAAGAGACACAGTGGAAGTAAAGATTTGGCCAATGTGACTAACAAGCATATGAGAACCATCAGCAGTGTATATAGTGGGAACAGAAGATAATGATGATAAAGAAGAAAACATAGTAGAGTCAAAAGTCATGATTACAGCATATAGAATCAAAATACCATGAAGAGGTACCTGAGGTTACTGAAAGAGCGGTAGAGAGAGAAGTACCAAATTTGGCGAGCACCTAATGGATGATGACTCAACATCATCCATAGAGAAGGAAGGCCTAGTAGAATCAGTGGAGTAGGGAGTAGAAGAACCCTCAGAGGCAACAGTAGCAAAGCAAGAACCGTGGCTAGATTTGGACTAATACCTAGAACAAGAAGCCACTTTCTTGGATGAAGTAGTGAAGGGAACTCAAGGACAATTGCTTTGGAGATGGCCTAGAGCAGTCTTGTGACAAGTCAAACAGTCACGAACCTGGCAGTGAACAAGAGAATGATTGGCTGACAGGCTTCGGTTATGACAATAATTGCATATGATTGGTTGTGAAGAGGAGGAACTATGAGATGATGGCGTAGCAAGAATAAAATCCATGTTTTGAGATTTGAAAATCCCAAAACGAGTCTCCTCTAATAGGAACTCAGTAATGGCTTGCTCTAAAGTGGGCAAGGGCAAACAATTGAGCAAAGAAGCACGCACGGGCTCAAAAGTGCTATAAAGAGCCATAATAAACTATAATAGTCGCTAATGATTCCGATAAGTAATAAATAGATGTGCATCCTCACTCGGGAATAGAGGAAGAGTTCCTGGGCTATAAAAGTAAAAACGTAGACCCTTATATAGCATTGAGGCCTTTTCCCGAGTGATTTGTAAGATCCCAATGTCCCACATCGGGAATGGAGAGGGAGTTCCTGGGCTATAAAAGTAAAAACATGAACCCTTATATAGCATCAAGGCCTTTTCTCGAGTGGTGAAATCCCTAGTAGAACTCCCCACTTAAGCGTGCTTAGGCTGGAGTAGTTCTGGAACCGGTGAACCACTGGGAATAACAAATCCGTGCGGGCATGGCCCAGAGCGAACAATATCGATGACATGTGAAGGGATAGGGCATTACAAATGGTATTAGAGCTGACTCTCTGGAGTACCGAGTGTGGGCCCCTGGCATCTCTCGGTGCATGTCGGTGGGCTTGCGAGTTGGCAAGCTACTGCACGGGGGCGTGCAGCCCTAAGTGGAGTGGATTGTAAGGTCTCTGTGTCCCATATTGGGAATGGAAGGGGAGTTCCTGAGCTATAAAAGTAAAAACCTGGACCCTTATATAGCATCGAGGTCTTTTCCCGAGTAGTAAAATCCCTAGCAGAACTCCCCAGTTAAGCGTACTTAGGTTGGAATAGTTCTGGGATGGGTAACCCATTAGGAAGAACAAATCCATGCGGGCATGGCCCAAAACGGACAATATCGATGACATGTGAAGGGTTAGGGCATTACATGCAATCTCTGTTTCTTCCTAGATGGGTTTAGAAAGAGCACCAGTGATAAGACGCTAAAGCCGCTTCCCTTTGATGAATCCAGAGAGACCTTGGACCCAAAGAACATAGTTAGACCCATCAAGTGTAACGGAGATTGAATGGATGTTGTCAGAACAATCCATGATGCTCAAAAAAGGAAAAAAAAAATAGAAAAAGGGGTTGTGTAGAGCCTAATTTTGCCAAAAGAGAACACACCAGCAGATTCAGGAGACCGAAAAAAATTAGGATAGGGTCTGATCTAGCCAAAAAAATGAATAGAAAGATAGTGAATCAGCTGGTCAAAGTGGTTAGACTGAGTTGCTCAACCATAATTAGGACTGACGTCACAGCAAGAGAGATGGCATCACAAAACGCACAACGCACGTTAGTAGAGGTATGCGTGATGCACGTTAGCAAGCAGGGGCAACGGCGTACGGAAAGCCAAGGTTGACGTCAACGATGACGGCAGAACACGTGGCTCATATTAGCAGGTGAGGCCACCGCGCAAGATAGCTCGAGATACGAGCAAAAAGGCGTGTGGGGTGCGTAAGAAGCGTCACAGCACGTGATCGATTTTTGGGTAGTGCGTAGGGGCACGTACGACGTCATATGGAGGTGATTATGGCGGCGTTGGCTTCGTCTTGAAGAGCCGAAGAGGCTGGTATAGTCCAAACGTTAAATCAGGGATGGATTAGATATGCAAAAACCAACGTGAGACAGAATCAAGCTGCAAGACAGAAAAAAACATGGTGAAGAAGAAGAGAGGGCTAGGAGAAAACCCTACACTTTGATACCATGTTATGAAAGTAGAGAGAGAAGAGAAAAGAGAAACTCTACATTGAATTTAAATAATGAAATACAAGAAGCCTATATATATAGGCTGAAAATACACCTAGATAAGTATAGAAAAGGAGATGAGATACATCTACAATACAGATAGATAAGTATAAAATAATAATATACATCTAACAATAAGCTCTAATCCAAACACACATAGACAATCCAAACCATCTATTTCGTAGGCCTTGCAGTAAATGTTCCATATAAAAAATAGCTTTATCAGACAATTTTATTGGTTAACTATAAATACGGGAACAAATTACATTTTAGTTTATAAAATAGATTGCTTAGGTTGACAATCATATTTGCTATTTATTTTATAAAACAAAATGTGATGTGTTCCTATGTTTATAAATATCCAATGAAATTGATTTTTTTTGTATGAATGATTTTTATTGTAGGATTTACTAGATAGATAGTTCAAATCATATGTGTGTATTTGAATTAGAGACTACAAAAAAGCTATACAAGAGTATAGAGAGATGAAGTAAAGACGACAGTTCATCCCGAGAAAATGTGAGCATGCGAGACATTTAGAAAGAGAGAGAGAAAAAGAGTGCATGATGCATCTAAACAATTTATGCCTCTGAGCCTGTAAGTAGGGATAACAGGATTTTTTTCACGTGAATTCTTGACTTTAAACTAACTATTTTAATGATACAATTTTATATTTTATCTTATTTTTGACAGTTTTGACCTACCTATCTCTATATTTTATCCTACTTTATTAATGCTCCCTCAAATTTTTTTATTAAAATCGGACTGAAACAAATATAATTAGGTAATTTTATAATCCTCCCTATAAGTTAGGGGTGGGCATCGGCTCACCCAGCTCGGCCAGCCAAGCCCTATTTGTTTAGAGCTTGGAAAGATTATTTTAGCCCAAAAAGCTGAATTGGACCAATGTTTTCAGTCCAATATATTAATGGACTAAGTTTAAGATTTATACTTTTAACCTGGCCTGGCCCGTTATTTAATTAATTAATTATAATATATTAAAATATATATTTTTTGTTGGGATTTAAACTTTATTGTTGTTAATTTTATTGAAACTCACATTTATGGTGATATTTGATTGAATTTATATATTAATGGACTAAGTTTAAGATTTATACTTTCAACCCGGCCCGGCCCGTTATTTAATTAATTAATTAATTATAATATATTAAAATATATATTTTTTGTTGGGATTTAAACTTTATTGTTGTTAATTTTATTGAAACTCACATTTATGGTGATATTTGATTGAATTTATTTAAAAAATCTTTCTACTTATAATATTGTTAGTATATTTATTTAAAAAATATAATGTACAATTGAATTTAAATATAAAATAGTTTTAAAAAAATTAACATATAGCTCAATAGGTGCACTTAAAATTTATAATTATTTTTTGGGTAAATTACAAACACACCCCCTGAGATATATTTAAATTACAAATTACCCACTGTGGTTCTAGAAATTACATTACGCCCCCTAAGGTTTCTAATTTCATAACAAATATGTCATTTTATTAATAAATCATCAAGTTAATTAAGAGTTTTTAATAATGTTTAAATTTTGTTTCAATTAATAATTCAGATAATTTTTTTAATTGTATAGGTGAACAATTAAAATTTTACTTTTTCAATTAATTCTGTTAAATAAAAAATTCTGACAAAGAGGTATTTATAATTTTCCAAACTACAGGCGGCAATTCGTATTTTAAGCAAACCTTAAGGATGTATTTGTAATTCATCCTTATTTTTTAAAAATGAATTTGGACAAATATAAGTTGAAGTTAAAATCGAACCGGATCTAAACCAACATAAAAGAGGTGTTTTGGAAAGATGGTTAAAAATTACTTTTTAAATTTTTTTACTAAAAAAAATGAGTTAAAAACAGAAGTGACTTCAACCGATTTCCCAAAATAAGCCAAAATCTCACTATCTAGTGTGGACTCAACTCGAACCTAACCAGCATTCGGGACGAATGCCCACTCCTACTTTGAATAAATGAACTCAACTAACTATCTCGGCTGAGCCGTTACTAATCCACCGTCAAAATCAACTATTTTCTCTCTCTTCACCTCGCAATCACACCGTCTGCCACCACCACCACCACGATGGCCATAGCTCAAAAGAGGTATGTCTCTAATTCTATCTAATCCAAGCATTTTTTTTTTCCTGATTTTCAATCCTTTGGTGTTTGTATTTGACTATTGATTCAACTTATGATTGAGTTGTTCATTAACTTTTATGCTTGGGGATTGTATGTATGTATCTGAATCATGAGTATTAGGTTTCAAAATCCCCATTTTCCCCAATCTGTTTGTTGAAAATGGGTAAGAAATTAAGAAATAAGAGAGGTAGCGCATCTAAAATCTCACTCAAGGAATCTGGTGAAAAAGAAATTGAGCCCTAATAGTTTAAATCAAGCCAATGATAAAAATCAGAATAATATAGACTATATGCAAAGGCAATTAGAAGTTAAGTTTGAACATGATGATTTTGACATTGAATAGACTTATCGTGATTCCCCTGAAGCGTACAATGCCATGGTAGGTTCTAGTGAACAAGACCTAGGCAAAACAACCATACCTGAACCAATAGGGGATATTGAGACAGCAACAAAGGCTACAAATGTGCAAGAATGCAATGAAACAAAAGGGCATGATCAGGTCCAGATGTCATGTGTAGAGGGGTTGGCAGACTCATCTGATCAGATTGAAGGAGAAATGGTTCAAAGCCATAGTTCCAATGGGTTGGGTAAGTCTTCTTCCCATAATGTTATCTCTACGCCCTGGAGTGGTTTATTTAAATTTGAGATTGCTAAGAAAAAACTAGTTAAAAGTCTCAAGAGATACTCGGTGGGTTATGAGAACGATAAACTTTAAATCCCATTGGAAATCTCTAGAATTAGGTTTAAGTAATGGGAACATGATCTTGTGGGTTATTTTATTGATAGAAAATTGTCTTTCTTCCAAGTGAAGACTTGGGCTTGCAAGTTGTGGAAGGAAAATCTTAAAGAGGTTGTAACCTTAGATAATGGCTACTTTGTATTCAAGATGAAAAATGAGGAAGCTTTAATATATTGAGAGCAAATTGATTGTTACTATGAAATGGCGCCCCAGTATGACCCTTACTAAAAATGTCTTCTCAAGTGTGCCAATATGGGTAAAATTTTTCAATGTGCCACTTGAATTGTGGACTGATGAGGGATTGAGTTACATAGCAAGTTGAACTGTGGACTGATGAGGGATTGAGTTGCATAACAAGTTTGATCTGTAATCCATTGTACCTTAATGAATTTACCCAAAGCCATAGCCGGTTAACATTTGCTAGAATTTGTATTGAGCTAGAAGCTACTAAAGAGATTCCACCCTCCTTTGTTGTAAACTTAGGATATGGAGAACTGTTTGAAATCAAAATAGAAGTTCCTTGGAAACCCCAAGTGTGTGGAGAAATATGCAAGATATTTGGTCATGCTACAAGTTTGTGTCCAAGTAAACCGATATCTCAAGCTCCTAATAAACTCAAACAAGAGTGGAAGACCAAAAAAGTGGTCGAGACGAAGGAGGAAGGAAAGCCAAGTGAATGGGTTGAAGTGAAAATGAAAAAAGGCAAGGACGTCGTTAATGCTCCTATGGGTAACTTTGTTCCTATACCTTCTCCATCTTCATCGAATGCATTTGATTTTCTCAATACTTGTGTAGCCAATGAGGAGGTTTCTTTTTGTGCAGATCTTACCAGCGTGCTTAATGAAAATTGCTCCTCTTTGGAAGTGAGTAACCCTTCAAAAGATATTTTGAATGAAGAGTCTTTAAATGAAGAGAAAGAAATTGTCAGAGATGTGGGTAAGAAAAAATGTGTTAGCTCCTAGATGATCTTCACGTTCTAAAGGAGCTCCGCAATCCCTTTCGGATGGAACTTGAGTTGGTCCATGGACAAACCCATCTTCGAAAGTGGAAACCAAGAAAAATCTCATTGAACGAATTGCTAATCTTAAACTTGCTCAAGATGTTAGCCTCTCTATAAAGTCTAAGAAATCAAGTCGTAAGGCTCCTAGTTGATTGGTACTTGGCCTAGCTTTGGAGTTTGTTATTGTTAGAATTTAGTGTAGAAGCTAGGCTTGTATTTCCCTCCTCAAAGGGTGTTTTGCCTCTGGGCGTGTAATGAGCCTTTTTGTAATATCTAATTTTTGGTATAAAACTTATGACTTATCTACCAAAAAAAAAAAAGTTTCAAAAATTCAAACCCATTTCGGTTCTAGTAGATATATAGCGTTCAACTCTCATACTTTCTGCAAATAGAGCCATTAGTTAAAAATATTGCAACTTCAAATGTTCCTATTGGAGATTTTGAATTGATTTGAAAGGTGAGAAGGTTTTGCACTGCACAAATCGACAACCCCCTTCCTTGTGAATTTATGCCTAAAATTTGTTATTAGACTAAATTGGTTAGAGAAAGAATTGATTTTTTTCCCTTTTATTTTAATTTTTTTTTTCCTATTTGTTTGCTTTGAGTTGGATATGTTGCCTTTTGTTCAATTGAAATGGGTTGATGTTTTTTTTTTTTTTTTTTTTTTTTTTTTTTTTGCCCAAATACAACCTAAAAGTTTCCTTGGCTAATTGTTTTAAACAATTGTTATTCCATTGACCAATTAAGATTAAATTTGGGGCAATGGTTTTACATTGTAAAATTTACGAGAGTAAAGATGTGTAGGAGGTTCAAAGTAAGAGCACTGGATGATTACTGCTAGAGATGTTAAATTTGTAGACAATAAGATGGAAGAGGAGGATTCTTTGTTGGCTTAGTGCAAGAAAAATAGAGTGAGAGAGGTAATGGGCCAAGTCTTCCACTGACTCAAAAACATTTTTCTTTTTTTGAGCTGTGAGAGGTGTGCCCCATTTATGGGCACCCCAGATTTGCTTGGGGGCCAAGCACCCAATGTGGTGATGCTACATATCCTTGGGGACCTCATGGAATATTCCACTCTCTAATTGCCAGGCTAAGGCGAAGTTTCTCGTCACTACCTAGATTAGATGAACCTAAAAGTAGTAGTGAAGTTTCTAAGTAATGAAGATCAAGGCGAGGCAATGTCTCTCAATGGGAGAGTAACGGTCTTGGGTTGTTTGTTCTTTAAAGTTCCACTTGAATGCTCATATCCAAATCCACTCATGTCATTGGAATGTTTGCCAATAAGATAGTTAAATGACTCAATCCAACTTGTCATTTTTCCTAGGGATATTTGGGACACTTTCAATTCATTTTCTAAATCAACTATCCTGGACTCAGTTTTCCCAAGTTTCATTGGTAGGTTTCACTTGTTGCTTTTTGGGTTCACCTAATGGACTTGGCTTGTATTGACGCTTAGTTGGCTTGGCTTATTAACCGCTTGGTTTTCTAGGTTGTGAGGAATTAGAATTCTTCTTAACCTTAAGGTACTTCTTGAATTCCTTTGCAAAAAGTGCTATGTCTTCCTCATCTAGCTCCTTTCTTCTTCAGAAGCAACACTCTTTTCCTTAACAACTAGGATTCCTAGGAGGACATGTGTCGATCTCATAGGTTTGGTGAGAACCTACTAATTTCTTAATGTTCATTTTCTTAAGGTTCTTGCTCTCTTCTATGGCCATAACCTTGGCCCTAAAACGCTTCAGAAGAGACATAAGGACTTTCCTCACTAATTTTTCTCCTAGATTGAAGGTGGCATTCAAAATATCACTGCCTAGTATAGAATAGATCAAAGGTTTTAGACTCTATCCTACGCTCATCAAACTTGGTGGTCAAGGCTCCAAGTTTAGACTCCACACTTTGGGTCTATTTTGCATAGACATGGGTACAAGTATTGGGTACGAGTGTATCTCAGTGTCAAACTTTCACAAACCCAAATCTTAAATTCTTGGGATACATATCTAAAATTGGATATGGGCATGGGGATTCGTCATATACTCAAATATATTGCATATTGTATAATATTCTTGAATTAGATGTTGTAAATTATGTAAAAATATACTAGAAATTAAATAAGATTCAAGAAAAATATGAAATTTCTTTCTCTAATTCATGTGAAAGGCAAAAAATTGCTTTACTAACAAATATGAGTTTCTTCTTCTTTATATATTGTAACAAATTAAAGGATTTGAGTGCCTAAATTGGGTACGGGTATTGGACACATACCTCACACTCTCACCCTCGTCATATCTGACGGACATGGGTACTTTGGAAAAAATAGAAAAGTCCATGTAACACAGCTTTGGGTATCTTCATGGGTAACCACAAAAATGTCCCAAGCCTCTTTGGCTCTCTCAATTGGAGATCTATCTAAACTCACTAGCAGTTACAACACTAAAAATGGTGTTTAGTGCCTTTAAGTTATACCACATATTGTCAATGTCAATTTTGTCCCATTGTGTATGGTTTTTCACTTTTTTCTCTGTTGTTTCTGGGTCAATTACACATGTTATCTCAACTCCATATTGAACGGAGGACCAAACTCGCTCATTAAGAGATTTTAGGAAGTACTTCATCTTTTCCTTCCAATACGAGTAATTGTTAACCATCAAATAATGGTGGTGTAGACACATTACCTCCTATCATAGAACCCATCTCCATGGACTCAAAACAAAGTTTCTAATCTAGCTGGTAAATTTCAAAGAATAACCAACTCTCTACTTTGATACTATTGAAATTCTAAACTCCAAACTATTTGTGCCTAGAGGGAGTCTAAATAGCAAGTGATTAAGAGAATTCAATGCAATTCAATAGTCAATCAATGAATCAATCCATCAATTTAGCAAGTAAACTATTAATTGGGGCAATTTCAAGATCAAAGCAATCAACCACAAGACACAAGATTTAATGTGGAAACCCTATTAGAAACCCATTTCTATAGGGAGAAAACCATGGTCCCAATGTCCAAAATTAATTCACTTTTGAATCAAATGGTTATGAAACACAATTGTAGCAATTGCAACTTCTTACCCAAGTTTATCTACAACTGACTCCACCACTGCTAGAAATCAAGGTTTTAGAGGTGTTTAAAAAACGCCGCTATAGGTCTTAAAAACGCCGTCAAATCCTTTTGCGATATTTAGCACCAAACGTCGAAGATGCGGCTGTCGCTATAACTTTATGGCGCTTTAAAAACGTCGCTATATTACTATTAAAAACGCCGCTAAAAGTTTTATTTAGCGACATTTTTAAAACGTTGTCTTATCTCTTTTTCCAAAGAAAAATCCAACTATTATGCTATTTAGCAACATTTTTAGAAACGCCATGATAGCCCCCTTTTTTATTTTAAATTGTGCTAATTTTATGTTATTGAATTAAAAAAAATACCTATAATAAAACTGAAAAATAACACTAATATGAAATAATAACTCCCATTCACATAGTAAAATTTTATCAAATGATAGTCCACAATCATTGTGCAAAAAAAAACATTCACACACAAATCATTTGAACAATATTAAGGAGTCACCAAAATAGGATGCCCCTCTATTTGAGCCAAAATAGGAATCTGGACATTTGAGCCAACTTGATATTCATATTCGCATTCACAATAACCACATTCACACACAAATCATTTTCCTGCCATATCAACCTAGTTCACCAAAATAGGATGCCCCTTTATGCAGTGTCATGGGTCTTTGCAATTACATTAGGAATCTGAGTTTTGTTGACTTGTAATCCAGCCTCTCCATCTTTGTCTCTAATGCACTTTTTCCATTTATCTCCGTTGTTCCCTAGACTTAAAAACATGTATACAATTGGGGAGAGAGAGAGAGAGAGAATTTGATATTAGTAATCATAAACAATAGAAAGCAATTATCCAAAAATAGTTAATTCTCAACAAAAGACTAATTCTTAACAGGTAATTATAACAGTGAAATGGAAATATAAGCTACAAAGACTAATTCTCAACAAAAGAAAATTTCATAAAGAAAACAATCATCAATCCATATTGATATCAGTAATCATACAGTTCAATATAAAACATATATCCATATATCCATCACCTAATAGGACATAAAGCTAGCAAGTTTGCAACAGCTGTGGAGAAGTGGCTTTGGAAATACTCTTAAGATCTTGGGAGACGCTAGTGATCCTCAGTCACCTGAAAAGACACAAACACTCCGGTCGGGGGTGCCGGAATTAGCACTCCGACGGACAAGTCAGTTCTTGTACTCAAAATAGCTTGTTTTCTAAGTTAAGCAAAAAGTGATTGTTACATACCTTTCTCAATCCATTGTTCCTGTATTTATACATGTTCCTTTTGATCCTCGGGGCCAGAGCCTACTTTTTAATCATTGTCCTTTCACTTATTCGGCTCTAAGGATCTACACTTATTCGGCACATGTATTATATTCGGCTTCCCACTCTCGTAGGATACAACCGATTAATATTAGTCTTCTAAGGTATGCACCTTCTGATTTTGCCATTATTCGGCTCCCACAATTGCCCCCCGAACACCCCATTGACGGTAGTTAATCGGCGTATTTGGTCTTGAATTGGAAAAGTCAAAATAGGTCAGGTGGCTTCGCGTACCCCAATACAGATGTCAGAATGCGCATACCTTTTCGGTCATCATTACACTTTCCCGCCTCATTCGTGCGTCTCGCATTTATTGCGATTTGAAATTTCAGTCCTTTCGAGTGCACATTTTGTCGAGTATTCGAGACTCTTGGACCGCCAGCGGGTATCCCTTCTCTGACTCGCATTTTCTGCAATTCTTTTCCGTCTATCCTTGTCCCGTTTACTCCTCGTAAGTCTTCTTCTCTCTTCGTTGCAATCTTTTTTTTCTGTTTGTCATTTTGATTTCGGCAGAACCTTGAATCCCCGCGAAAGTGGCTAAACACTTGAAAGACCTCCTTTCTGAGGGTCGTATTTCCGGATTCTGGCGACACTTTTCCATTCCCGACGATGTCCACTTATCTCTTGTAACGGACAGTACTCTTGATATGGAGAGGGAGGATCAAAATACGATCGTCTTCCCTCACTTATCCATAGCGGAAGGCAGAGTCCGTTTTTCCCTATATCCATTGCTTAGGGCCGTCCTTCGCTATTGGAGTCTGATTCCTTCTCAACCCAATGTAAATTTTTTTCGAATCATCATGGGGGTGATAGAGTTGAACCGACGCCTTAGGATAACCTTGGTATTCCGGCGATTCGGCACTGCTACACTTTGGCCAAATCTTCTGGTCGGCTGGGACGATACTTTCTCAGGGCCAAGGACACTGACCATCATTTGATAACCATGCTTGCCAGTTCTGATAAGAGAGTTGACGACGTAATGGTCAATATCCGAGGTAATTGGGAGTTCGGTGAAGGCGAAGACCGCCTAGACCCTATTCCCAGACAGAAGGGTGATCCAGGTTGCCATGCAACACCTCGTGTTTGTTGATCTGCCTTTTATTCGGCTTTTTTCTTTTAATCACCCCTTGTTCTTTGCAGGTAACAGATTGAAGAAGATTCTTCCCTCGACCGACGACGCAGTCCTTGAGGAAATTAAGTCTGCACTCAGATACTTCGGCCGTCCAAACGTACAAAAGCAAGGGAGAGTTGCTCACATACTCCTTCGATACGAACCTACTTATACTACATTCTCGGCCACGGACGGCATTCCAATTCCATCCGGCGATCAACACCTTTTGGCTCTTCTCTTTCCCAACTTCAAGAGCCTTAGGCAAATTGGCCTCGAAGATTCGGATTCGGGGGAAGACGTGGAGCCGGCGGTAGAGGTAGTTGCCGAACCAACCAGAGAGGTCGCTGAGGAGGCCGAAGAGGCGATACGCTTGACGTTCGAGGCTGCCGGACTTAACCAGCCTTCACCGTCCACTTCGGGTCGGGCAGAGTTTTCTTCTGGAGATATTTTTGCAAATTTGGGAGACATTTCAATTTTATTAAGTATTTTTAATTCCGATGTAAGTTTTTGTTTGGTAGACTTTTGTTGGTTCAGGGTAGTTTTCATGTATGAATTGGTTACTATTTGCGCTCAATTTATTAATGAAAATTTCCTTGTTATTTCACCACCACTTGTACACAGTTTGTGAAGTTATGTTAATGAAGAATGTTTTGCCTTTAACTACTTTGGATAAAATCATTGCGGTGTTTGAGCTTTCAGAGATTGAATATCTTATGACAATATTGATTTATCACTCATATGCCGAGTATTGTGGGCATTCAAGCCGAATAGGTTGGTGAAATTGCCCTGGCCCCAGGGGGTTCATGATCGTTCGGATGCCGGATGAGACGACCTTAAGAATTTTGTAGAATTGATACGTGAGCCATCTGGGGCACTTGAGCCGAATATATTGATGAATCTTAAGAATTTTGAATAATCGATTCATGAGCCAGCTGGGGCAGTTGAGCCGAATAGATTGATGAATCTGCCCTTGCCCCAGTTGGTTCATGATCATTCCGACGCCAGATGAGTTGACCTTAAGAATTTTTAAGAATCGATTCATGAGTCGTTTGGGACACTTGAGCCGAATATATTGATGAATCTTAAGAATTTTGAATAATCGATTCATGAGCGGGCTGGGGCAGTTGAGCCGAATAGATTGATGAATCTGCCTTTGCCCCAGTTGGTTCATGATCATTCCGACGCCGGATGAGACAACCTTAAGAATTTTGAAGAATCGATTCATGAGCCGGCTGGGGCAGTTGAGCTGAATATATTGATGAATCTTAAGAATTTTGAATAATCGATTCATGAGCCGGCTGGGGCAGTTGAGCCGAATAGATTGATGAATCTGCCCTTGCCCCAGTTGGTTCATGATCATTCTGACGCCAGATGAGACGACCTTAAAAATTTTGAAGAATCGATTCATGAGCCGGCTGGGGCAGTTAAGCCGAATGGATTGATGAATCTACCCTTGCCCCAGTTGGTTCATGATCATTCCGATGCCGGATGAGACTGTAGACACCCCATTTTTGACCGCCCTTAAGACTTGGGCGCTACTGATGGTTTGCTCGATGATGAAAGGTGTGCAGGGCAAAGGTTCAATTTCTTCGGCAATGAGAGGGTCAAATCCCAACTTCACACCCCATTTTGGACCAAAGCTATTTTGAATGGTTTTTAGACCTTAAAACCCTCTCTTTCAAAACATTTTTGAAATAAAGTTTCTACGATGTTCCGAGGCTCACATTTTGTCAAAAAATGCGCTTTTCGATAAACCGAGCAAGGACAAAGTGGAAATGAATGAAAGAGAGATGAAATCTTTGAAAAATCTTTCAAAACACCTTTCTTAGGGGTTTGAAGTTGAAGAAAAGAGGAGAAGAGGGGAGAAGCCAAGTTGGAGAAGAAGATAGGCAAGAATTGCTAAGAGAGGGACGAGCAGTCCTCGCTAAATCAAGCTTATTTGTCTATACACTTTGAGTTAAGCTATGAGAAATTCTTGGTTGGAAAGAAGACTTCCGGGGCTTCATTTTATTCATTCAAGAATCTCTTAAATCCGAGATCGGAGGGTGGAGATATGATTGGTACAAAGTTCGCAGCATCATCCGGTTTGGACCGAAAACATGAGCAGCCCTTCACTTAAAACAAGCATAACTTTTTGCAAAGTTGGAATTGTGATGCAAGGCTGGTCCATTGGAAAGCTTACTCGGGGCTTCAATGTTGCCACAAGAATGACCTGAAAAGGAGTTCATATGAAGAAGTTATGCCTGTTTGAAGTTGACCTGCAGAGCAGATTTTTCCTGGCCGGACCGGCAAAACAAATGCGCGACCGACCAATAGATGGCCGACCGGCCCAGAAAAGATGGCTGACCGACCAAGTTTGCTGAGCCGGATGACATTCGCGGAGTCTTCTACAGAATTGAATGGATGCAGCTGTGGCGAGGCTGGAATGCAGAGACCCTGGCTCCCCATCAAGCAGTTGTGTGGCTGGTTTGCACCCTTTGCACCACCTTTTTACCCTTTTGTTTTGCCACCCTTTTGCTCAAGAAGCTCCCCTGTGTCTTTGGCTTCGCTCCAAGAAGGCTGCACCTTTGCATTAGCTCTCTTAGAAGCTTGGTCCCTTTGACTCTTTTGTATATGCTTCTTTGAGAAGGCTTTTATGCATTTTCCTTGCTCGTAATCAAGGAAGCCATCCTCCTCCATTGTTTTGGTTCAGCAAAAACCAGCCTAATAACATACATATAACTTATATATCACCCTCTCTCCTATATCTCTCTTCTCTCTCTCTACATTTGGGTGTGTTAGGTGATCAAACACCCTTGTTCTTGGGCATTTCTTCATCAAATCATAGCACCAAGGCATCCTTACTCCATTGCAGCAACTTGAAGGCGTTCTCAGAGCTAGGAGCACCTAAGACTTGGTCCAAGAGTGGCTGTTTGCTGGTCTTTCAGGGTGCAGTCCTCCTCTTCCCCTTTTCTAGCCTTTTCTTGCTTCATATCTAGCCATAGTTGATTGCATTTTGGGCTGCCGACCCAAACTGGTAAGGATCATCAATATTTTAGGGTCTCTTGTGCATGTTTGATTGAGGGACCTCTTGCTGTTTGAGGACAGTAAGCTGCACTTGCTTCATACCCCTCTTAACGCCATTATCTTGCATGTGTATTCTTGGCCTTACGTGATCTGTTTTGAGAGCATTTGAATGTAACTATAAATTAGGCTATTTTGAGCGCCCTTTCAACATTGAAAGAAGGGCTGCAACAGCTTGGTTTGGGACCTCCATGCTATACTTGCCGTTATATTCTGCGTTTTGGTGCCCATTTTTTGCTGCTCTTGCTGGCCCCTGATGTTGCTGTTTGTTGGACTGTGGTCCGAGACTAAAAACGAGGACTATATTTTGAGGCCTCCGCTGGTCAGTTGTTTGCGGATGAGAGGTCTTGTGGCTTTGGATTGAATGTGGTATACGTTGCTCTGTTGGCCACCGTTTTGCCCATTTCTGCATAAGAGCTTTAGGCAGTACCATGTTTTGTTTTCGGGTTTTACACGTTCTCTGTAAAATGGCAATTTTGGCCCCCTTCATGTTGTTGAAGGGCCCTAACTGTTTGGAAGTCAACAGCTGTGAGTTGCTTGCATAATCTCAATATTTGGCCGATTTTTGCATACTAGTTTTTGCCCTATTTGTGTTTGCTGTTGCCGTGACATTGGATGACTGAGAAAAAATGCTTATTTTTGGGGCTTCCTTGCTACTGGTCTATGTCATTGTATGTCCCATATTGTGCATGTTGGTATAGTCTATTAGGCCGATTTCGGGTGCCAGAAATTGCCATGTTCGGGACTATTCCATGCATCGGGTTGCACTTTCCCCGCCTCATTCGGGCTGGTTTTCCCCACATTTTCAGTGCTGAAATCCCATTAGCCATTGTTGCATATCATCTTTTCCATAGCCATTGCATTGCAGTACTGCCATGCTGCTCGGTTTGCGTGCCGCGGTGCTGCACGCATTCGATGCGACGTTCATTTTCATCTTATGCCTCCTATGGAGTGGGCTGACGTCCACTTGTATTGTCGTAAGCCCATCTTGCATTCGTGTATCCGCAGTTGCAAAGCGTTGCGCATGTTATGTTGGGTCTAGGCACTTGTGTATGCCATGTACGTTGCAAGCATAGCTTGTATTCTTGTTTGCATGACCTAGAGTTGCATTGCATTCGGCATGCATGCCTTGCCTCTTGATCATGCTGATAGAGCGTTGGCCTTTATGTGTTTGTTTGGTTTGGATGACAATTTGAAATCAAAGCGCATACTTGGTTTCTTGGAACCATCACACGATCTGAAATGCGCAACTT
>NW_021025170.1:220237-232374 GCF_004153795.1 Camellia sinensis | reverse complement strand
TCCCGAAGGACACACCACATGAAGAATCCAGACCCCAAAGAACATCGACATGTTCAGGGGCAAGTACTCCATTTTGACACAACCCATGAAGAAAGATCCAAACGGACCCACTTGTTCTCACCAAAAGTCTCAAAATTTTGGCGCCACCCAAAAAAATTAGAGGAAAAACCTTTGGTGACAAAATTTAATTTTTCCTCACCTAAAAAGAAGTATTTGTTGACGAAAATAAATTTCGTCACCTATTATTTTTACTTTTTATTATATGTGACAAAATTTTATAATTCGTCACGGATTATTCTTATTTAGTGACGAAATTTATTTTCTTCACTACTTTCGTCACCAAAGGTTACTTAGAGAGCTAATTAACTTGTGTTTTGTTTTGAGAAAGAGAGAGAGAAAGAGGGGAAAGGAAAATTGATAAACAATAAAGAGAGGGGGGGGGGGGGGAGAGAAAAAGTTAGTAGTCTATTTTTTTCATTACCGCCCAATATGTCAAAACTTGCCCTTCCAAAATTAGTGACAAAATAATTTCCTCACTAAAAAGTCTCAAAATATTAAAAATTATTAGTGATAAAATTATATTTCTCACCAAATGGTCTTAAAATATTTAAAATCAAATTTCTCAATATATATATATATATATATAATTATTGGTGACGAAAATATATTCCTCACCAATAATTTTATAATTTGTGACAAATTTTTTTCTTACCAAAAGTCACAAAATTTTGGCGCCACCAAAAAAAATTAACGAAAAAACCTTCGGTGACGAAACTTAATTTTTCCTCACTTAAAAAGAAGTATTTGTTGACAAAAATAAATTTCGTCACCTATTATTTTTATTTTTTTATTATATGTGACAAAATTTTGTAATTCGTCACGGATTATTCTTATTTAGTGACGGAATTTATTTTCTTCACTACTTTTCGTCACCATAGGTTACTTTTGTTGTAATTTAATGGTATGTGTAAAAGACACAGCTACGACAACAAATGATGCATTGGACATGACATGTCCAAGGGCGTGATAGAACGCTACTGGAGTGAGGACTGTCAAGATAAAAGTGTAACAGCAATAATGAAAAATCATAAAAGTCTAGAATGATAACTTCATGTATTACAACTACCTTGAAAAATATGGCTTAGGCTGTGTATTCCTCAACATGCATCCACTTAGTAGATGACCACTTGTTTCCTAGTATGCATGAAGAAATTATAATAACAGAATGAAATTTTCAAGTACTTTTAAGATCTTTTATTGAAAGTATGATATCTTACTTGAAGGAATGTGTGAACATTTAGCTCATTTGCAGCCATCATATCAGCCTCAACACCACCAACTTGTTGTCTAGGATAAACCTTCATCATTAGCATGACATTAAAAAGAAAATATGGTAATTTCAAATAACTCAGTTGAACAAAAGCTAGTGTAAAAGAAATTGTTGGAGTTCCTACTAATACATCCAAATGCACAATTCATGTAGTCAAGTAGTCTAAGAGTAAACATGGGCTTAGAATCCTAGGCAAATCATGAAAATGTTCATAAACTGCTCTCAAAATTATCATGGGCGTCCAAGAGAATGCTATTGATCAAATTCTAACTATTACCATGTTGTGCCGACTAGTCATTCACATAAAAAATGAATATATATATATATATATATATATATATATATGTATATATCACAAAAAGAATTATGAATGGGAACTATGAACTAAAATGGCATCACTTGCAACACGATTAAAAATGGCTTTCTGACCAAGCTGAGAACTGTTGTGCCCAGCAGCAGCAAATACAGCTTACCCAGCAATGGTTTCAAATTCAAGTTACATTCTCTAATTGAAATTACACAAGATGAAACCACACAACAAAACTATGATTGAGGCTTGCAGGTTCATAAATAGAAAAAGGTTGATGCAATAGCATTATCAGAATTGTAATTCATGTAAGCTAATGGTATTTTTATCAGTTTAACAGCTCTGAAATACACATATTGACATTACAAACTTCTGTTTGAAAAAAAAAAAAAAAGACTTCAGTTTAAGTGGACACAACCATTCAAAACCGTGCTAACAAATTAAAAATTGAAAATTTACCTTAACTAGATAAACATTGGAAGCATGACTTAAGAGAACAAAAGCAAATTCCCCAATTTCTGCCAGAGACATTCCAACCTACAAATATCGAACAACTAAGGTCCCCCTGTCAACAGAGATGTCAAAGATCAAGGTGCACAAAAGAGTAGTCAAGCATGTAGTTGGTAAATCCTTACAAGTAGTGAGGTCTTGTTATTGAATCGAAATCCTTTAACTACTGTTGCAACCACAAGAGTCTTTATGACAATCACCAATATAATGGCTGCTTGTAAAATATCAATGTGATTCCAGTTTGAATCCCCAGATAGAGATCATCTAAAAAATATCACGGTGCACATGTCTTACTACAGTCTGATTCCCCAGATAGAGATCATCTAAAAAATAGAAACTTATATATATTCGTCTGAATCCTGAGGTTTCAGAAGAGTACCTGGCATCCAATGAGATGATATAGCAGCTGCTGCAAAGCAGGCAATTGCTCCAACAGTTCTTCACTATCCACCTCCCTAGTTCTGCTTTAGCCTTATGTAAAGAGAAATAACAATTAGAAACCGTCACAAATCTAAACTGGTTAAAACTTAAAACTGATGACACCCAAAATATTGCAATATAAATAATTCAAGTGTTTTATAATCTTATTATTTTATCATACCCATGACAACAACTGATGTACCAACAGATGAACAAGATCCACACATATACGACATTTGCATATAAAAGAACAATAAGATTTATCAGAACAGAGCAATGTAAATGAAGCCACAAACAATCTAGCCCCAACTAGAGAATAATAACCATGTTGAACAAGCATAAAGAATATCAAAACCATTCAAAAGCAACATAAAATGAAATATTTTCAAAAACAAAATATGAACCAACAAACAATCAGCACGTTCAATGAGAAGAAACAACAGGACATCAACATTCAAATATCAAAACCATTCATAGAATTTCACAGGATTGATTTCAATAACCAAATCGACATTGCACCATCAGTTCAGCTTGTGAGAGACAGAGAGACAGAGACAGTGGAGCTCACCGATCTAAATCGCTGAGATGAACTTAGATTTTGATTTCGAGAGAGAACTTTGAAATGGCTCTGATGAATCACCATTCTGTTTCGCTAAGACCGAGCTGAATCTCTGCATCACCGAGCTGAATCTCTAAGATAATTAGGGTTTAGATAGCTGTAGAGCTCACTGATCTGAATTGATTGGCCAATTTGAATCTCTGAGATAATTGGGGTTTAGACAGCAATAAAGCTCACCGATCTGAATCGATTCACCGATCTGAATCGATTTTGAGAGAGAACTTCGAAATGGCTCTGATGAATCACAGATGTGATATCTTCGAAATGGCTCTGACTTCAATTTTGAAAGAACTTAGACAGCGTAGAGAGAGAGTGAGCTCAAGATTTTCATTTTCGCTTATCAGATTCAAAATAAAGGTGAAAAAGAAGGAGAGAAGGAACGCATGGGACATAACCCATTTGAAGGTGTTTAGAAACGTCTTCCATTCATGAAACGGTGCCGTTTTAATTTTTAAAAAAAGGCGATGTTTGTAAAACATCGTTAAATATTAGAAACAATGACGTTTTAAAAAACACCATTAAAAATATGCCTCCAAAACAAATATTTCCTGTAGTGTACCAAGCTTCATCAAGCTTAATCTCTACTCCAAAACATCCTTGACTCTATCAGGTACCCAATATCCAATAGCTACCACAGAGCTCATTGTATCAATTTCTAATCTTCAACGACTCTGTTGCTCAAATGGAGTATGCTCTACCCATGTCATTAAATTTCACTAAATCATATCCTCTAGTCTTTTCCAGTAGTATGCTCTACCTACGAAGTGAATGTGTGTATAAATCATGGGGTAGACATTACCAGGTTTGTTTCAAGGAAGAATTCTTTCTAGTTATGTCACCAAACCTTGTTTATTATCCTTGCTATAAGCACTATTATTAAACTTACATGGGGATCAAAAGATCTATTGCTACAGTTTCTTTGATCAAAAGTTTTTTGAATCCATCGGTAGGCAGATTTGTGTTTGAGGTTTACACCCATCACAATAGAAGACACCTGTTGCCATTGGCTCACCAACTGAGTATCTAAGAAACACGAATACGGACATGTAACATGACATGAACACACCGATACGACAATTTTCAAAAAACGCACGACACGATTTGTGGGGGACGCACAAAATATGTAATTGTGTATATTTATTCTATGTCATATATATGAATGTTCCATTCAAAGATAATTAAAAAATGCAACATAAGACTAATTCATAAAATTTAACTTTTATCATAATTCTAAGTTATTTTCTTTAAGCTTGTAATGTGTTTCATGCATGTATAAGTGATGGACATGTGTGTTCCATGTGACCAAAACATATCTGAGTATAGATATAAAAAAATCTATTAGGACACATATAAACGTGTCTAACACATGTCGACAATTGTCCAACACTTGTCTGACACTACACCACCTTTCTTAGAAGCGTGTACTTCTTAGAAGTTTCTTTTTTTAGAACTTTTTTTTGTTGCAATCCTACATGCTTTTAGAATCGTTTACACTTGTATTTAATATAAATGAGTTGTTTGACAATACGTCACAATTTTTGGCTCATAGCAACAAGTTTTTTTTTTTTTAATTTTACACTTATTCTTGTATGTAAATGACTGTATAAATCTCAATATGTTCAATTAATCAAAAATTAGAATTTAATACATTTGACAGATTTCAATTTATGTTTCCAAACATTTCTTTGTATTTTCGAATTATTTTTTTCACTTCTAAAATCTTTCAAAAGATTACCAAATGTTTCCATTTAATTAAAACAACACACTGAACATAATTTGTTATCCTTGATTTGAATGAACCTCTAAATGAGAAAGTATGAAGATTGACAATGAAAAGAATGAAGAATGAAATAAAAAATTTGTATAAATGTTGTTATGTAGTTGTATACATTATGGAGAGGATGGACACAATGAAGTTTGAATGCACATGTTGAGATAAGATGAGAATGTGGGAATTTCGAAGACACTCTAGAAATTGTAAAAAATTGAACATAAGAAGGTTTATAAGAGTAAGCTGAAAATTAGGAACTTGAAAGAGGAAGATAAATTTAATTCAAAATTTCTAGTTAAGATTTTAACAGAAAACAAAGAATGTTTGGTGGTTAAATGAGTTGAAGGGTTAAGAAAGAAAGTTTAGGGATTTGTAATTGGTGTGGAGTTTTAGTGAAATTTGAAAAACAAACTTTCAAGGACGAGATAAAATGAAATGAATGGTTGGAATGGAATTGTCATGATACTTGAAAAGTAGAAATGAATACCAGAGAAACTACTTTATTTGATACTTTACAAGAAATTTTCAGTCTCACTTTTCAAAAAAAAAAAAATCAGTGCATCAAAGAGGAGCACCTCCATTTTCTTTGTGATTTATGTCTATTATTATATTCAGAATAATGACCTTCCCTTTTTTTTCCTGCCTTTATCAAGACTATGTTAACATCTGCAACTATAGTCATTGGTTCTAGTGGTGATACCCTTGTTCAGGGACCCTCAACTGATGCTCCTAGTGTTCCTCCTAAGAGTGGTTATGGAAAAGGGTGAGCTAGAGCACGAGGTGGTCAACGGGATAGGAAGTGACTCATGGGGGGATTAGTTCATCTGAGGTGATCCCCACACTAGAAGGACATAGTTTAGAAGTGACTGAGGGTGAAGCCTTGGGGTCAAGAAGGAGAAAGAACTCAAAGAAAATTATAGACAGTGATTTGACTCCTGAGGAGAGAACTATCCCTGACACACCACTTCTCCATAACTTGGAGAAGCACCCCTCTGTATATGATAGGGCTGGATGGGTAAGTATTACTGGCTTTAATTAGTTGATATTTCTTCTTAATTTACTCTCTTATATTCTATTAATGAACTACTTATACTTGCTTTTTGTTTAAATCTTCAGGGCGCCATCATTCAGAAACTCAACTTCAGAAGTGCTTGGCTTACGTTTTTGGGATTATATGGCCAGGCATATGATCAATACAAGGCACTTTTTGTTGCAGCAGGATTTGGGGATTTCCTTAAGATTGATGCTGTGCAGATTCCACTATCATAGTTGGTTGCATTGATGGAGAGGTGGTTCAGTAGTGTTCCTCCTATGAATGGTTATGGAAAAGGGTGAGCTAGAGCACGAGGTGGTCAACGGGATAGGAAGTGACTTCATAGGGGGATTAGTTCATCTGAGGTGATCCCCACACTAGAAGGACCTAGTTTAGAAGCGACTGAGGGTGAAGCCTTGGGGTCAAGAAGGAGAAAGAACTCAAAGAAAATTATAGACAGTGATTTGACTTCTGAGGAGAAAACTATCCCTGACACACCACTTCTCCATAACTTGGAGAAGCACCCCTTTGTATATGATAGGGCTGGACGGGTAAGTATTACTGGCTTTAATTAGTTGATATTTCTTCTTAATTTACTCTCTTATATTCTATTAATGAACTACTTATACTTGCTTTTTGTTTAAATCATCAGGGCGCCCTCACTCAGAAACTCAACTTCAGAGGTGCTTGGCCTATGTCTTTGGGATTATATGGCCAGGCACATGATCAATACAAGGCACTTTTTGTTGCAGTAGGATTTGGGGATTTCCTTAAGATTGATGCTGTGCAGATTCCACTATCATATTTGGTTGCATTGATGGAGAGGTGGTTCAGTGAAACAAACACCCTCCATCTACCCTCCTGTGAGATCACTGGCTTGTGTGGTTCGGCCCAATGCCTACATCTACGGAGCAGAAAAAAGAATTTCACTAAAATGGAGCAAAATACAAATACAGAGGAGGAGATAAAACTCTTACTCAACTCACAGCTCTCTCTCTCTCTCTCTCTCTCTCTCTCTCTCTCTCTCTCTATTTTCTGATACATTCATCCTCTCCCTCTCGTCTCTATTTATACACAAAGAGAGTGAGGGAAAGGGTAGCAAATCCCACCCAAAATTTCTACCTTCTTTAATGGTGAGGATGAGTGTCAACCATGGCAACAACGTGAAGGGAAGGGAGAGCAAATGCCCAGCTCAGACTTTCACTTCTCTTGAGGTGGAAGTCTTCCTACACCATCTTTTTTGACCCTCTACTTACATGGTTTTGCATGCATGTGGGTTGGAGCAACAATTCTCCCCCTCTATACCCCCATGTATGACTGACTTCTCACTTAAAGTCCATCCCGGCAATGTCTCTACAAATTTCGAGTTTGTCTCTCGAGACCACCTTTGTAAGCATGTAAGCTAGATTCTTATCTGTGTGGACCTTGATCAGTTCCAATAACAGTTTTTCCATCACTTCGCATATCCAATGATATCGAACATCAATGTGCTTTGTGCGAGAATGGTACATTGAATTCTTACTCAGGTCTATGGCACTCTGGCTATCACAATGTACCGTGAACTTTTCTTGCTTGAATCTCAACTCTTGGAGAAACCGCTTCAACCACAACATCTCTTTCCCAGCTTCCGCTACGGCAATATATTCTGCCCCGGTTGTGGATAAAGCAACACACTTTTGCAGCTTGGACTGCAAGACACAGCTCCTCTTATGAAAGTGAACATGAATCCTGATGTAGATTTCCTACCATCAAGATGGCCTGCCATATCTGAATTAGTATAGCCTTCCAAGACTAGTTTAGCATCTCTAAAGCACAAACATATTTTAGATGTACCCTTAAGGTACCTCAAAATCCACTTGACTGTTTCCCAATGCTTCTTCCCTGGATTGGAAAGGAATCTGCTTACTACTCCAATAGCATGAGCAATATCTGGTCGAGTAGACACCATTGCATACATTAAACTCCCCACGGCGGATGAGTAGGGGATAGCCTCCATCTCTTCTCTTTCCTTGGTAGAGAAGGGACAAAAACTCTTGCTCAGCTTGAAATGATTAGCCAGCTGAGTACTGACTGGCTTGGCATCTTTCATGTTGAACTTCTCAATCACCCGTTCAACGTACTTCTATTATGACAGCCACAACTTCTTGGCTTTCCTGTCACGCACAATTTTCATACCCAAAATTTGTTGTGCAGGGCCTAGGTCCTTCATGTCAAAGGACTATGATAACTCCTTCTTCAGTAATCTGATTGTTGTGACATCTTGTCCAACGATCAGCATGTCATCAACATAGAGCAGGAGTATGATGAAGTTTCCACCGGGAAATTTCTTGACATAAACACACTGGTCTGCAGCAGTTCTCTTGTACTCATGACCCACCATGAATGAGTCAAACTTCTTGTACCACTGTCTTGGCGCTTGTTTGAGGCCATAGAGACTCTTCTTCAGTCTGCAGACTAAGTTTTCTTTCCCTTTTACTTCAAAACCTTCTGGCTGCTCCATGTAAATTTCTTCCTTCAGATCAACATAGAGAAATGCCGTCTTCACATCCATCTGTTCAAGTTCCAAATTCAAACTGGCCGCTAGTCCCAAAACTACTCAAATGGATGTCATTTTCACAACTGGCGAGAATATTTCATCAAAATCAATACCTTTCTTCTGCTCAAAACCTTTGACAACCAATCAAGCCTTATACTTGACTAACTTTCCGCTACCATCTTTTCTCAACTTCAACACCCATTTGTTCTGCAATGCTTTTCGACCCTGGGGAAGTTTCGCCAAATCATAAGTTTGATTTTTCTGCAAGGACTGCATCTCTTCTTGCATAGCTTGCTGCCAGCTACTCTTCTCCTTATGATTCTGAGCTTCTTGAAAACTTTCTGGCTCCCCCTCATCAGTAAGCAAAATATACTCAGAAGCAGGGTATTTGGATGACAGCTTAAACTCTCTTGTTGATCTTCGCAACTGTGGACCAACAGTCTCTGGTGGAGGGGGTTGTGGCTCCCCCTGCTCAATACCCTCTACTTCTGGATCTTCTTCTTCTAGAAATCCATCCTGCAACTCTACATCATTAGCTGTATGCTGCGGTAGCTCTTCTTCACCGATGGCATGCTATGATAGTGCAGGATTGGGAATAATTTCTGAAGCATCATCAACTTTGGATTTGGCTGGTTGCCCAAAGTCTTCTAAGGTCTAGCCTTCTTGAAACACCACATCTCGGCTTCAAATGACCTTCTTGTTTTTCGGATCCCACAATCTGTATCCAAATTCTTCATCTCCATAGCCAATAAAGATGCATAGAGAGGCTTTGTCATCCAGCTTCTGCCTGTGCTCCTTAGATACATGTGCAAATGCTTTGCACCCAAACACTCTCAAGTGAGAGTAAGAGATCTCCCTTTCAAACCATACTTCCAGAATCTGAAACTTCAGTGGAACTGATGGCGATCTATTGATCAAATAGCAAGCAACACGAACAACTTCTCCCTAAAATGGCTTTGGCAGCTTTGCCATTTTGAGCATACATCTGACCTTCTCCACAATGGTCCGGTTCATTCTCTCAGCTACACCATTGTGTTGTGGGGTTCCAAGAACAGTCTTCTCATGCCGAATACCATGAGTAGCACAGTAGGCTTCAAACTCCTTTAACGTGTACTCGCCTCCATTGTCTGTTCGGAGACACTTCAGCTTCTTTCTGGTCTCCCTTTCCACCATAACATGAAATGTCTGAAAATGCTAGAACACCTCAGCTTTGGTCTTTAGGACATAAACCCATACCTTCCGTGAAACGTCATCAATAAACGTCAGGAAGTATTTTCTACTACCCAAAGATTCCACTTCTATGGGACCGCAAACATCAGAGTATACTTTGCTCAATAACTCTGATTGTCTTCTGAATGATGAATGGAAAGCGACTCTATGATGCTTCCCAAATAAGAAGTTGTCACAAGGATTCAATTTCGCATCTTTGGCAAAGATAATAAGCGACTTCTTTGCCAAAATCTGCAACCCTTTCTCACTCATGTGACCCAGCCTTTGTGCCACAAATTTGGTGACATCTCATCTTCTGCTGCGTTGAGGATGTCTGAATGCACCTCCACATGAGTCTTGTGCAGTGTGCCAATTGCTTGTTCTCTGGCTACCACCAGAAATCTCTTTTTCAACTTCCATATGCCTTTGCCGAAGTAGTTCTCATAGCTTTGTCGATCTAAGGTTATCCCTGAGATAAGATTCAGGCGCAAATCGAGAACATGCCTGACATCTTTTAATACCATCGTGCACCCAACTTTGGTTTGGATGCGAACATCACCGATTCCCTCGATATTCGAAAAATTGGAGTTACCCATCTTCACTGTACCAAAATCTCCAGCTTGGTACGTACTGAAAAACTCCTTCCGGGATGTAACGTGGTAGGAAGCTGTTGTATCTACTACCCACTCGATGTCATTGTCTGACATATGGAGGCATTCTTCTTCTTCAACAGAGAATAATGCAATATCCTCTAAGACAGTAATTGCAGTATTCCCATCTTCGATCTTTGGTTGTCTATTGCCATGTTTTTGTTCTCCCTTCAAGGCATAGCAATATTTCTTTATGTGACCCTCCTGGCCACAATGGTAACATTTGAACCTTGGCCGGCTCGTACCTTCTCTGGATTTCCCTCTGTCTTGAGATCTTCCTTGGCTACGTCCTCTACTTTTGCTTCTTTCCCTGCCTCCGCCTCTGCCTCTACCTCTATTTTCTGTGACGAGGGCATGGAATTGATCTCTACCCATGTCTTTCTTTCTTGCCTCTTCACTAAATAAAGCATATGTAACCATGCTCATGGTCAATTTCCCTTCTGGGGCAGAGTTGTTGAGGGACACCACTAACGTCTCCCAACTGTCTGGCAAAGAACTGAGCAGCAATAGGGCCAGCATCTCATCATCTAACTTCATTTTGACAATTACCAGTTGGTTCACTAGATTTTGAAACTCACTGGTGTGTTCAGCAACAGAGATCCTGCCTTTCAACTTCAAATTCATAAGTCTTCTCATTAGGAGGGCTTTGTTCCGAGCAATCTTTGACTGGTACATGCCTTCTAACTTCGTCCAGAGAGCATAGGCATTAGTCTCTTAGGCGACATGGTGGAAGACACTGTGATCGATCCATTGTCTGATCTGGCCAATGGTTTTCTGATTCTTCCGCTTCCATTCTTCATCATTTTCTGTTGCTAGTTTGACTCCATTAAGCTCAATGGGGTCAGACAAATCTCGACAATACAGGACATCCTGTATTCTAGGCTTCCAGATTTCGTAGTTGGAAGTAGTCAGCTTGATCATAGATCCCGAAGTCGACATTGATTCCTCTATCAACACGTGTCTCTACAAAAAATGATCTCAGTCTGAAAATCAGGCTTCACTGTTAAGTCCGGATTGGTCAAATTAGTTGGAAAAGCACTTCAGATTGCCAAAATAAAAACTACAAATTTTTTAAATTCAATGTGCAAAATTTGACCGTAGGATGTGTCCGGAATATTCCAAATAGTGGGAAAGCACTATTGGATCATAAATAATGGACTTATAATGACTCAGATCAAGCTAAAATACGTTGAACGGTTTAGATCAGCAGACCTTGGAGCGGCTAAGAAGTACCGGATCATTTCTCACGCTCGGCTGACGTCAGAATAACGTCATCAACTTGACAGATAGTAGCGCGGCTTGGTCAACGACTTGGATGGCGGTTTGGTCAGCAGCTCGGTCAAAGCGGTTTGATGAGGGTTGGCGCGGGTCGAATGATGTCATTCTCGGCGGCAAGATGTCAGTAACTGGCGAGGGGATGACGTCAGTGACTGGAAGGGGTTCCAGGAACAGTCTTCTCATGTCGGATGCCGCGAGTAGCACAATAGGCTTCAAACTCCTTTGACATGTACTCACCTCCATTGTCTATTCAGAGACACTGCAGCTTCTTTCCGGTCTCCCTTTCCACCATAACATGAAATGTCTGAAAATGATGGAACACCTCAGCTTTGGTCTTTAGGACATAAATCCATACTTTTCGTGATGCGTCATCAATAATCGTCAAGAAGTATTTTCTGCCACCCAAAGATTCCACTTCAATGGGACTGCATACATCAGAGTATACTTTGCTTAACAACTCTGATTGTCTTCTAA
>NW_021025170.1:207100-218006 GCF_004153795.1 Camellia sinensis | reverse complement strand
AAAATTGTTACCAAAATTCCTGGATGAACTAGAAATCATTATCAACAAATTTTTAGAAGAAATCATCTCGAAATTCTGAGTATAAAATTGTCTAAAAAGTCGGGTAACATGCTGGCAGATTCAAGACAGATTATTCTCAACACTGTTTCAGATTTAGTAGCTTTCCCTTCTTTCCGAAACGAACAACTCCTCGGCGAGGCTGTATTTTCAGAAACACATGATCTCCAACTTTAAATGCTGAAGGTCTTCTCCTTTGATCTGCATAGCTTTTCTGCCTACTCTGAGCGGTCTCAAGCCTTTGCCTAATTAGTTTCACCTTCTCGGTAGTTTCCTGAACTAACTCTGGCCCTAAAAGAGGTGCTTCTCCGACTTCTGTCCAACATATTGGTGATCGGCAAGGCCGTCCGTACAAAGCTTCATACGGTGCCATACCAATACTTGCTTGAAAACTGTTATTGTAAGAGAATTCGACTAGTGGTAAGTGTTTCTCCCAATTACCTTTAAAGTCCATCACACAAGCTCGAAGCATGTCTTCTAAAGTCTGAATTGTTCTTTCTGATTGACCGTCAGTTTGAGGGTGAAAAGCTGTACTAAAACACAACTCTGTACCCAAGGCCCTTTGCAGACTTTGCCAGAACTGTGACGTAAAACGAGAATCACGATCTGACACTATTGAGACTGGTACTCCATGCAACCTAATGATTTCTCGAATGAATATTTGGCTTAAAGATTCGAGTGTGCCTCCTGGTCCTGTTGGTAGGAAATGTGCCGTCTTAGTTAATCGATCAACCACCACCCAAATGGCATCATGGCCTTGTGGTGATAGGGGTAATCCCGTTACAAAATCCATTGTTATGTGTTCCCATTTCCACTTAGGTATTGGTAAAGGTTGGAGTTTCCCTGCCGGCCTTTGATGTTCTGCCTTCACTTGCTGACACGTCAAGCACTTAGATACGAATTGAGCAACGTCCTTCTTCATTCCACTCCACCAATACTGTCGCTTAAGATCCTGGTACATCTTATTTCCTCCCGGATGAACCGCAAAAACCGAATGGTGAAATTCTTTAAGTACTTCCTCTCTTAATTGTTCGATGTTTGGCACAAAAATTCTACCTAAATACCTTAAACTACCATCTTCATGGAGCGTCCAATTTGGTGAAGATTCCCCGGACACTAATCGGGCCTTGATGGAGTCGATCTCCTGATCAAATCTTTGGGCTTCCAACACTTTGGTAAGAAGATGGGATGTTGTAACTATTGTAAACAACCTACCCCTCCCATTCTGAGTCTTTGGTTGTAACTTAAACTCATTCACAATGCTTACCATTTCCCATTCTTTAATTGATATGTTGGCTACAATCTCTCTTGTCTTTCGACTTAGCGCATCTGCTACAACATTAGCCTTCCCAAGATGATAAGACAAGGTGAATTGGTAATCTTCAAGGTACTCCATCCAGCATCTCTGCCTCATGTTCAAATCTCTTTGTGTGAACAAGTACTTCAAGCTTTTGTGATCGGTAAATATCTCAAATTTTTCGCCATAAAGGTAATGTCGCCAAGTCTTAAGTGCATAGACCACAGCTGCCAACTCCAGATCGTGAGTAGGATAATTTTTCTCATGATTCTTCAATTGTCTTGATCCGTAAGCTACTACCTTCCCGTTTTGCATTAACACACTACCTAACCCTTCTTTAGAGGCATCACAATAAACAGTGTACCCAACGTCACGTTCGGGTATGATTAATATGGGAGCGCTTGTCAGTCTCTTCTTGAGTTCTTGAAATGACTGCTCACACACTTCGTTCCATTCAAACTTTACTCCTTTTTGCGTTAGGCGTGTCATCGGCTTGGCTAATTTGGAGAAATCCTGAATGAATCTCCTATAATAACCTGCTAATCCCAAGAAACTACGAATCTCAAACGTATTCTTAGGTTGTTTCCACCCCATTACTGCTTCTACTTTAGCAGGATCCACTGATATCCCTGATTCAAATACAACATGACCTAAGAACTTTACTTCCTTCAGCCAAAATTCACATTTGCTAGCTTTAGCATACAATTGGTTTTCTCTTAGAATTTGCAAAACAGTCTTCAGATGTTGCTCGTGATCTTCCTCCGATCGTGAGTATATCAAAATATCGTCAATGAATACTACCACAAATTGGTCCAAATAGGGGGTAAAGATTTTGTTCATTAAACTCATGAATACCCCAGGAGCATTCGTCAAACCAAATGGCATTACCACAAACTCATAGTGGCCATAACGGGTTCGAAACGCGGTTTTGGGTATATTTTCTCCTCTGACACAAAGTTGGTGATATCCCGACCTAAGGTCAATTTTGGAAAAACATTTTGAACCTCTTAATTGATCAAACAAGTCATCAATTCTGGGTAAGGGATATCGATTTTTAATGGTGGCTCGATTTAGTTGTCGATAATCGATGCACAATCTTAAGGTTCCATCCTTCTTCTTTGCAAATAATGTTGGCGCTCCCCAAGGGGACGTACTTGGTCTGATGAACTTCTTACTCAACAGTTCTTACAACTGCTCCTTTAATTCTCGAAGTTCAGCTGGCGCCATACGATGTGGTGCTATTGAAATCGGTGAAGTCCCGGGTTGAAGCTCAATCGTGAAATTTACATCTCGTTTTAGGGGTAATCCTGGTAATTCATCAGGGAAAACGTCAGCGTACTCACACACCACATGGGGTAATCCTGGATCCTCTCGATTTTCGCCTTCCAAAATTAGGCTTGCCAACCATCCGGTTAGTTGATCATGCCGTCCCAACTTGCGACACGTTGGAGTTAGAGAATCTTGTCTATCTCCTTTAAATTGGACTTTCATGCCATTAAGGGAGGATGCTGTCACTGTCCTATGGTAACAATCAATAATGGCTTGATGAACTGACAACCAGTCCATTCCTAGGATGATGTCAAAATCAGACATATCCATAACTCTTAGATCACAGATTAAATATGAACCGGAGATTTCTAGCTCACAAGATTTACATACTAGATTTACTCGGGTTTGACCTCCTAAGGGTGAAGCGACACTCATAGCTACCTCTAGCGCCTCTAGCTTTAAACCCAAACTTGTCATACATGCAATGGATATAAAAGAATGTGAAGCCCCAGAATCAAACAATACTTTAACCCAAGAATTCATAAGGATTAACATACCTTGAATTACTGATGGGTTATCAACATCTTCTTCTTCTTGGAGAGCATACATTCTTCCTACTGCCTGTTGGTTAGTCTCTCCCGATTTTTTTCCATTTCCAGCTCCTTGTGGTTGTGTTCTTGGTCGGCCTGCATTCTTAGAGGCTTGAGGCTGCCCCTTGTTGGTCTGGGCATGTTGAGTAGGCTTAGAACCTTGCCCTGGTTGGCATTTGTTGTATGGTTGTGCCCCTCGCTGATCCATAAAATACTTCCCACCTTGAGGACACTCACTTCGACGATGCCCCTGTTGACCACATCCGAAACATCTTCCTTTCCACTCACTTACAAAGTTTCCTCCTTGCTGGTTTCCTCGATTCTGCCTGCATCCCTCCGGCATAAGGTGCTGGCGCAGGATGGTTTCTGGTGTTGCGGACTGGGCCTCCTCCGCGTGGTTGGTTGATGTTCCTTGATCGCTGATTTCAAATGCGTTCGGAATCTGCTAACTCTCGTTCCACAATTAAAGCTCAATCCACCATCTGGGCATAGGTGGAGAGTTGCACTGCGATCAATCTTCCTCTAATGTCTGTGTCCAAACCCCATTCAAATCGCCTAACCTTATCCTCTTCATTTGCTACTATGGCTGAAGCGTACCGTGAAAAAGCTTCAAAACGGTCTGCATATTGAGCGACTGAAATTTTTCCTTGTTTCAGTTGGAGGAACTCTTGAATCATTTCTTGTCTTAGCGAGTTAGGAAAATACTTTTCCATGAACAGGTCTTCGAACTGTCTCCAAGTTAATGTCTCTACTTGTCGAGTACTCTTGATCATTTCCCACCAATGATCTGCTTCCCCTTCCATTTGAAATGCCGCCATGGTCACTTTATCTTGTTCATTTCGAATGTCGGAGGTATCTAGCAACTTCTTAATTTTCTTTAACCAAGCTTCAGCTTCATGGGGGTTCGGTCCACCAAGGAATTTGTGGGGACGTAGCTTTTCAAATTTTGCTATAATTTCCGATTTGTTTTGATCTTGGTTTCGGGGTGGTATATTGCCTACCCCATCAGCAATCGCGCGTATAATTCTAGCGACATCGCCATCAGCCAGTCCATCGCCATTACCGTTGTTATTATTTCTTGTTCGTCCAGCCATTCTGCATGATGGGATTTTCTTGTGATTTATTCATTCATTTATTTATTTATTATTATTATAAGTTGCTATATTTATGTGCAAGGATAGTAAAAAAAAAAAAACTTCATTAATTAGATTAGATAAGCTACAATTAGCAAAATACAAGTAAAACATAGAAAAGATTAAATAACATACTACGGGCAAAAGATAGCCCCTACAATCCGAGTTAACTCCTACACTCACAATTCTAAACTAGGCAATTTTACATGTGAGCATACAAAACAATCGGTTAGCCTAGTTTATAATTCCCTTAAGACCCCTTAAAATAGCCAAGGAAAGTCTCTCCACACAAGGACTTCCGGCTCCCATGTGGCTTGGAAAAGTCCCATGAATCGCCACAGCACCCTCACGAAGATAGTAGTTTCGCACACACGATGCCCTAGTAGCATCACCGGCTCCTCCCGATAGATCCTCCAGTCCTTGAAGTCCACTAACCCATCTCTCCTCACAATTCTGCTTGGGTCGGGCATGATATACTGAAGGCTCCAAAAGTCAAAAAGGTTGCCCACTCTTTCGGTGAAACCGTCCGGAAAGGGGCCTGGTTAATATACCCAGGGAGTCTCTTGTCTTAGAATCTGGATAGGTCCGATATAGGTGCCCACCCAACTCTCATTTTTCCAAGCACAACCTTCGAGGGGATAAAGTCTGACATATACAAAAGAGCCAATTTGCAACCCGTTTTGCACATCCCAACCCTCAAACGTGGCTCCTATATCTCCAGGGTTCCCCTCAGTATTGCCTTCCATAGACTTATCCTCAGTGTCTGACTCAATCACAATAACCTCCGGGGGGTTGTATATTGGTACAATTTCTTCAACTTCTTCAGACTCAGGTTCAGGCTCAAGTTCAGGATCAGGTTCAGGGTCAAGCTCAGGCTCAGATTCATAGTCTTCTATAGGCATTTCCACTGCTTCACTTGGGTCGGATTCTATGGATTCATAGTCTTCTATAGGCATCTCCACTTCTTCACTTGGGTCAGATTCTATGTCATAGTTTTCCACCGAATTTTCCTCATTAGAGTTAATGTCTGATGACCCTGGCATCCTACAAATAAAAAGGTTCTAACTTAGTTAGGTCACCGAGAATTACAAATTAACTTAAGGTTTTCTTAATTGTAAAAATAATAAACTACTACCCATGGCCCAAAGGTTCAAACCTAGGCTCTGATACCAAGCTGTGACGCCCCAAATTTTTTTTTTTTTGAGACATCATAAGACTTTAACTAAAAATAACTTGCTAGATAAAATTTTAACTACTAATTAGGAAATTTTAAATTCTTACATAGTCAAAGTCCAACAACCAAATAAAACTACAAGTTCACACACAACATCACAACATAGTTAAATACTAATACAAGAAATAACATGCTTTTATTTTGATAAGATCTTGGCTCTAAGTTAGCCAAGGCTCGATATTAGCAGCAACTCCCATTTCAGCTTCGGTTCCTTCTTCGGCATAATCTGGCATGAAACGCCAGGACAACAAAATATATGCCATGAGTTTTGCAACACAGTAAGAAAACATAACCAACCTACCATTCTTTTTAAGAGAAAAATAATAAGATTCTAAACATGAGATAACAATATAATTGTACACATAAATTACAACCATTAGGATAATTTTCAGTAATTTTAATAAATTAGGTGATACTCGAAATCTCACCACAGAGATTTAACTTACCAATCACCAAGCATGGCAACGATTAATTTGAAACCCTCCCTTGATCAAATATTTAAGTGTTACCAATCGTAACTACCAGTGATGCCCACGTCCGGAGTTATATACCCAAGTAGTGGCATCCGTGGTCTGCCCCAAGGAACCGGTCTGCCAGGGGTACGTAACCTCCCTGTGTGCCACCTGCACATCCATTCTTATTCCAAAATCGAATACCGAAAAGGGTTCAAATAAGTCTCGTGCCATCTTAGGATTTCGCGACACAATTTACACAAGAATTCTCAAAACCAGGGCTCACCCTGAATACCCGGTATTAACCCTTCATCAGTAACTCATTATATACCGTTAATCCTTTTGGTTAATTTATATATTAAACACAAATTATTCAAATCTCAATCACCAATAACATTATACCAACAAAAGAAAAACTCCCAACATAAAATATTATGCATGTCACCCAATAATAGTTCAATGTACAAAATTTAGTAAACAATTACTTAAAACCATGGTATGAACATGATAACTTAAATACAAGAAATAAACCATAAATGCACACCTGCACAAATTTTTGATTTACTAAATTAGACTAGTATAATATGAAAGTGGTGATTTTATCCTGCCCTGAAAAATTTTCAGAATATATATCTTGCAATTAAAATTTTAAATACATTACTTATACAACTCTAAAATTCATATCAATCTACAGAATAATCCATAAACATGTTATGGTCATTTTTCAGAAAGCATTTTCCAAAAATAAATTATAAATAATTCTTAAAAATTCCAAGGGTGTTTAAGACACAGATTTGTGACATTTCCTTATATTAATTCCATGCTTAAATTTATAGATCAAACCCATAATTTAAAAATTTATCATGAAACTAGACTTCTCAAATTTCATCTTTTAGTTAGAAATTACCAGGTTTGGCTTAGTATAAAATTTTAAATAAATTTTCAAATACATGGTAAAATCTGCCACACAGTTTCAGATTTAGTTAAAAATTTGTATAAATTCGTAGAAAGCTCAAAAATTGTTTTCAAACATTTTTGGATAAACTAGACATCATTATCAACAACTATGTAGAAGAAATCATCTCGAAATTTTGAGTATAAAATTATCTAAAAATTCGGGTAAACATGCTGGCAGATTCAAAACAGTTTATTCTCAACACAGTTTCAGATTTAGTTAAAAATTTGTATAAATTCGTAGAAAGCTCAAAAATTATTTCCAAAAATTTCTACACAAACTAGACATCATTACTAACAACTTTGTAGAAGAAATCATTTCGAAATTTTGAGTATAAAAGTATCTAAAAATTTGGGTAAACATGCTGGCAGATTCAAAACAATTTATTCTCAACACAGTTTCTGATTTAGTTAAAAATTTGTATAAATTCGTAGAAAGCTCAAACATTATTTCCAAAAATTTCTGGACAAACTAGACATCATTATCAACAACTTTGTAGAAGAAATCATCTCGAAATTTTGAGTATAAAATTTTCTAAAAATTAGGGTAACAGGCTAGCAGATTCAAAGACCAAATAAATTCTTCAATTCACTTTATAATGGTATGAAATACACATGCAAGCCTATTTTTACAATAATACCATGATTTTTTTTTTTTTTGACTATCAGTATCTTCAGATATTTGATATACACATCACAAAATTCCCATGCATATATATAAAAATTTCTATCTATAAATTAGTTATTTTATCATAGGAATAAAATCTGAAGATTCCAACAATAAAAAAAAAATGAGAGGGTTGGAAGGTTTTCTTACCTAGTAGTAGGGTACAAAATGGTTGAGAACTTTGGTTTCCTTAACCTCCTACTCTTCTCCCTCTCCTACTACTAAACTTGGTTGCTTAAGAGATTTCTCTCTCTCTTTTTTTTTTTTTTTTTCTTCTACCGAATGCTTGCATGCACAAGGAAGGCTTGCATGCATATATATAATATATATATAAAATGCTAGTTGAAAGACATCTCTCTCTCCCTCTCATTCTTTCCATTATTTTATCTTGCTCACTTTCAAAGTTCCAAGAATGAAAGCTTTCCCTAAATTCCAAGAGGGATGGTGGTTTCTTTCCCTAAATTCAAGAGGGATGGTGGTTATGGTTCCTATACCACATGCAAAACAAGAAGGTGGCATAGCTACGAACATCTTTTTTTTTTTTCTTTTTTTTTTTTTTTTTTGTGTGTGTGTGTGTGTGTGTGTATTTGTATGGGTTCTGAAAATTGATACACTAAGATTTTTATTAATGTATTTAGTAAGAATAATTATTATATTGAATCCTAATTAAAATAATTTATAAACAACAAATATTGAACACCCACAAAATTATTATTCTTAATAGGGTCTTTGTTAGTGATAGGATTTGGTTAATTTAAAACTAATTAATTTATTTATTTATTAATTTTCTTTCAAGAATAATTTAAATATGGGTTTTCACAGTGTAAAACACTATGATCGATCCATTGTCTAATCTGGCCAATGGTCTTTCGATTCTTCTGCTTCCAGTCTTCGTCTCTTTTCCGTTACTGGTTTAACTCTATTAAGCTCAATGGGGGTCAAACAAATCTCGGCAGTATAGAACATCCTCCATTTGGGCTTCCAATAACATAATTGGAAGCATTCAACTTTATCATGGAACCTGAAGTCGACGTTGATTCCTCCATCAGACTTCGTCGCTGAGTCCAGACTGATCAAATTAGCCGAAAAAGCACTTTCAGATTGCCAAAAGAAAGACTGGAAATTTTAAAAGATTATTTGCAAAATATGACTGCACGGATGTGTCTGGAATATTTCCAAATATTGGAAAGCACTACTGGATCATCAAAAACGGACCTCAAATGGCTCAGCCAAGCCAAACAAGTTGAACAGTTCAATTCAGTGACTTCTGAAGTGCCTGAGAAGCACCAGATATTTCTCCGGTTTGGCTGCGTCAGGCTGACGTCAGCGGCTCAGTCAACGGCTTAGTTAGCAGCGCGACTGGTCAACTGGTCCAATCAACGCAGCTTGGCTTGGTCAACTCGCTATTAGCTTGGCTCCGGCTCAGCTTATCGCTAGGCTTGGCGGCTCAGACGACGTCAGTTGCGACAGTATGACGTCAGCAATCAATGGTGGGATGACGTCAGCACCTGGAAGAACAGAGAAGATGTGTGCAGTGAGTGTAGCACGTTGCGGCACGTGGTCACGACGTCAAACGGTGCGTGCCGGCTTCTCCGGTGTCATTTTTCGACGCAGTTTTACACCTTGCTAGTCTCGTCAAGGGCTTTCAGTTGTGTGATCAAAAATGGATTTCGACCACTTTGATTTCTAGGCAATTTTTAGAGCACACTCTGTTTTTTTTGAAAACGCACAAAACTGGCTCTGATACCACTTTGTTAGGATCAAACACACTTCGAAAATTATCTCTCACACACATAGAACACAATATTTGCGTGGTTCAACCCAATGCCTACATCCACGGAGTAGAAAAAGAATTTCCCTAAAATGGAGCAAATAACAAATATAGAGGAGGAGAATAAAACTCTTACTCAACTCATAGCTCTCTCTCTCCTATTTTCTGATACATTCATCCCTCTCCTCCCGTCCCTATTTATACACAAAAAGACTGAGGAGAGGGTGGCAAATCCCACCCAAAATTTCTAACCTTCTTTAATGGTGAGGATGAGTGTCAACCATGGCAACAACATGAAGGAAAGGGAGAGCAGATGCCCAGCTCAAACTTTCACTTCTCTGAGGGGAAGTCTTCTATGCATCTTCTTTAACCCTATGCTTGCATGGTTTTGCATGCATGTGGGTTGGAGCAACAGAAGTTGAGCCGGAAGCCATAACCGATGGAAGATTTGCCAGAGTAATATTACACCCACTGCGAATGAGGTGGAAGAAGCCCAAAAATGATGAAACAAAGGACATCCTATTTTGCAGGTTGTTTCTCTATTTCCTTAGTAGTTGTTTCTTTAGCAACAATAGATCTATCATTAATCATGAGCTTGTCCTGGTTTGAAGCAATTACATATGCGGCCTTCCTTCCTGGGATGAGGAAGAAGATCACTAGTGAGATGGGAGCTTTTACAGGGTTCTGGCCTTTTCTTCTAGTACACTTTTCTCTTTTTTTGTGTAGATATTTGATTTTGTTATCATTAGCTTATTAATCTTTTTGAACCATTCTCAGTTTACTGTTTCTTCTATTTATAGTTTTGGGCTTTTGAGTATCTTGACATCTTTCATCCAAAGTTGCTGTAGAGAATGTTTTTCCAAGAGCATTCGCTAGAGCTATCCCCGCACTTTTTCCTCTACTGACTTCTCAGATTTTGTGGCTGCCCGCTGCCAATTGGATTATGTTAATGAGACCCAGGTTGGTGCCTGTTTTTCTTTTTTTTGGAATTCTATGCTTTACTTTCTCTCTCTGTATCTAATAGCTATTTCTTCTTTTCGGCTAAGTTTGATTAGGAGGATAAAAGTGGCGAAAGTGAGAGAATTGGAAAAACAAAACTTTTCTTGAGTTTGTTTAGCATGATAGTGGTGAAAGTTACAAAAAGTTAATTTTTCTATACAATACAACCCACAGGAGCATGGTAACTAAGCTTTAGTTTCTTGCATAAAATACAAGTAAATATTAAAAAGTTCAAATTTGTTTATAAAATTTCACCCTAATCAAATTCATACATTCTTTTCCTTTTATTTTCTTTCACTTCACTTTCTTCTACTTCACTTCCACATTTCTATCTTTCTTATCAAACGAACCCTTCAAGTGATCTGGCAACCTTATTTGGGAACCACCACGTTTGGTTCAACTGCATGCTCCCCACCATCCTTCTCTCCAGGAAGAGAGTACCCTTTGAGAGTGTTGACACATGGGAGTACTATCTCGAGGAGA
>NW_021025170.1:154506-207050 GCF_004153795.1 Camellia sinensis | reverse complement strand
CAAGCTTTTAAGCCCAGGCTAAAATAGCCAAAAAAGCCAAAAAGCCAAAAAGCCAACCCACTTCCCAAACGGAGGCTGATTCTATTCTAATAGTTTAAATTATTAAAATTTTAATTTTTTATGTGTAAATTATATATATATATATATATCAGATAGATTATTGTAAATTTTACATTTATTACCTATTTTTTTAACAACAAATGTGAACAAATTATATTTTTTTTTTTTTTTTTTTTTTTTTTTTTTTGTGTGTGTGTGTGTGTGTGTGTATTTGTATGGGTTCTGAAAATTGATACACTAAGATTTTTATCTAATGTATTTAGTAAGAATAATTATTATATTGAATCCTAATTAAAATAATTTATAAACAACAAATATTGAACACCCACAAAATTATTATTCTTAATAGGGTCTTTGTTAGTGATAGGATTTGGTTAATTTAAAACTAATTAATTTATTTATTTATTTATTTTCTTTCAAGAATAATTTAAATATGGGTTTTCACAGTGTAAAACACTATGATCGATCCATTGTCTAATCTGGCCAATGGTCTTTCGATTCTTCTGCTTCCAGTCTTCGTCTTTTTCCGTTACTGGTTTAACTCTATTAAGCTCAATGGGGGTCAAACAAATCTCGGCAGTATAGAACATCCTCCATTTTGGGCTTCCAAATAACATAATTGGAAGCATTCAACTTTATCATGGAACCTGAAGTCGACGTTGATTCCTCCATCAGACTTCGTCGCTGAGTCCAGACTGATCAAATTAGCCGAAAAAAGCACTTCAGATTGCCAAAAGAAAGACTGGAAATTTTAAAAGATTATTTGCAAAATATGACTGCACGGATGTGTCTGGAATATTCCAAATAGTTGGAAAGCACTACTGGATCATCAAAAACGGACCTCAAATGGCTCAGGCCAAGCCAAAACAAGTTGAACAGTTCAATTCAGTGACTTCTGAAGTGCCTGAGAAGCACCAGATTATTTCTCCGGTTTGGCTGGCGTCAGGCTGACGTCAGCGGCTCAGTCAACGGCTTAGTTAGCAGCGCGACTGGTCAACTGGTCCAATCAACGCAGCTTGGCTTGGTCAACTCGGCTTATTAGCTTGGCTCCGGCTCAGCTTATCGGCTAGGCTTGGCGGCTCAGACGACGTCAGTTGCCGACAGTATGACGTCAGCAATCAATGGTGGGATGACGTCAGCACCTGGAAGAACAGAGAAGATGTGTGCAGTGAGTGTAGCACGTTGCGGCACGTGGTCACGACGTCAAACGGTGCGTGACGGCTTCTCCGGTGTCATTTTTCGACGCAGTTTTCACCACCTTGCTAGTCTCGTCAAGGGCTTTCAGTTGGTGTGATCAAAAATGGATTTCGACCACTTTGATTTCTAGGCAATTTTTTAGAGCACACTCTGTTTTTTTGAAAACGCACAAAACTGGCTCTGATACCACTTTGTTAGGATCAAAACACACTTCGAAAATTATCTCTCACACACATAGAACACAATATTTGCGTGGTTCAACCCAATGCCTACATCCACGGAGTAGAAAAAAGAATTTCCCTAAAATGGAGCAAAATACAAATATAGAGGAGGAGATAAAACTCTTACTCAACTCATAGCTCTCTCTCTCTATTTTCTGATACATTCATCCTCTCCCTCCCGTCCCTATTTATACACAAAAAGACTGAGGGAGAGGGTGGCAAATCCCACCCAAAATTTCTACCTTCTTTAATGGTGAGGATGAGTGTCAACCATGGCAACAACATGAAGGAAAGGGAGAGCAGATGCCCAGCTCAAACTTTCACTTCTCTTGAGGTGGAAGTCTTCCTATGCCATCTTCTTTAACCCTATGCTTGCATGGTTTTGCATGCATGTGGGTTGGAGCAACAGAAGTTGAGCCGGAAGCCATAACCGATGGGAAGATTTGCCAGAGTAATATTACACCCACTGCGAATGAGGTGGAAGAAGCCCAAAAATGATGAAACAAAGGACATCCTATTTTGCAGGTTGTTTCTCTATTTCCTTAGTAGTTGTTTCTTTAGCAACAATAGATCTATCATTAATCATGAGCTTGTCCTGGCTTTGAAGCAATTACATATGCGGCCTTCCTTCCTGGGATGAGGAAGAAGATCACTAGTGAGATGGGAGCTTTTACAGGGTTCTGGCCTTTTCTTCTAGTACACTTTTCTCTTTTTTATGTGTAGATATTTGATTTTGTTATCATTAGCTTATTAATCTTTTTGAACCATTCTCAGTTTACTGTTTCTTTCTATTTATAGTTTTGGGCTTTTGAGTATCTTGACATCTTTCATCCAAACGTTGCTGTAGAGAATGTTTTTCCAAGAGCCATTCGCTAGAGCTATCCCCGCACTTTTTCCTCTACTGACTTCTCAGATTTTGTGGCTGCCCGCTGCCAATTGGATTATGTTAATGAGACCCAGGTTGGTGCCTGTTTTTTCTTTTTTTGGAATTCTATGCTTTACTTTCTCTCTCTTGTATCTAATAGCTATTTCTTCTTTCGGCTAAGTTTGATTAGGAGGATAAAAGTGGCGGAAAGTGAGAGAAATTGGAAAAACAAAACTTTTCTTGAGTTTGTTTAGCATGATAGTGGTGAAAGTTACAAAAAAGTTAATTTTTCTATACAATACAACCCACAGGAGCATGGTAACTAAGCTTTAGTTTCTTGCATAAAATACAAGTAAATATTAAAAAGTTCAAATTTGTTTATAAAATTTCACCCTAATCAAATTCATACATTCTTTTCCTTTTATTTTCTTTCACTTCACTTTCTTCTACTTTCACTTTCCATCATTTCTATCTTTCTTATCAAACGAACCCTTCAAGTGATCTGGCAACCTTATTTGGGAACCACCGAGTTTGGTTCAACTGCCATGCTCCCCACCATCCTTCTCTCCAGGAAGAGAGTACCCTTTGAGAGTGTTGACACATGGGAGTACTATCTCGAGGAGAGGTGTCAATGCCAATTAGGTTTCCCTTGTCGAATTCCTCTTCCGCCTCCAGATAAGATGCTCGGAACTCGTGAAGACTTAGAGGATGTTATAGGTGTTGGGACTATACGAGGAGCAAATATTCGTCGTTGTCCGTACTCCTCGTGTCCAAGCTTTGCTTCACTCCGAATAACCTGAGAACACAACGACGATGAGCTGCCCGGCGGGTGTGATATCGCAAAGCTCCTCCGACGATCAAGTTAGCACCCTTTTGGAGAGAGAAAGAGAGAGGAGACAAAAGACAGATAGCCTTGATAACCAAAATTGCAGACCTATTGTATGAAGGTGCTGCACAGTTTAAATAGCTTATGTACGCACCACTCTGCTCATCCTTTTCTGGACGTGTAGCTGTACTGCCCTCTCTATTCCTTATACGTGTACGCGTCAATACTGCCAAACAATAGTTGGCCAAACCGCCAAATGGTATTGATGCGCAACTTTAGTAGATTCCTCTCCTTGCATTCCGATTAGGCCACGTAGCAAATCCTACCAAGTTACTTCCTACATGGCACTACAGTCCACCCTTTGGAACCGCATTATTCTTGTCCGACCAAAATCTGAGGCGTCTAGCCAACTTCTTCAACCGTACCTGTGACAACCCAACTCTGGATTATGCTAATTAATCTTAATTATGCTTATAATTATGAGCTTGATATGATTTTGAATACTAATTATATGATTATATGTGTTTTTGAATTTATATCTGTTCACCGTAGGAAAATCTATTTGACTTTCCGTTACAAAATTTAAATTGAAGGTCGTAAAGGCTACAGAAACTAAAATTGACTGTGTTTTTGCATTCAGCATGATTTTTGGAGCCTACAGTGAAATTTAATTAAAAATTCATTTGAATCGAATTAATTAGATTAAATTGATTAATTTGAGCACAATTAAATTAGCTCTAATTAAGGTTGATTATGGAAATGTATATATAGAAGCTAAATATGCTAAAGCTCATTACATGAGCTCAAAATCTAAAAATAAACACTCTAGGGAGAGGATGAACCGATTCTAGAGAGAGGAAGAGAGCATCCTTGAAGATTTTGCTAAAAGATTCATGAATTGGGAGAATTAGCTCAAGAACTAGCTTTAAGTTTGGAAGATTAAAGCCTCTAGGTAAGTAATTGAACTCAAATTCATGAGTTTAAATTTATAACCAAGTGAGTTCAAGCATGATATGTGTCTAAGGGCAAGAATTGAGTTGAATATGATGAAATTGGAGTTGTATATACATGCATGTTGCATTCACCATGATTATGTTCAATTAAGTATAACACATGAAGGATTGAGCATCAAATTCATATGAATGCATAAATTTAATGAGCTTCATGATTTTGAGCATCATTTGTGCCATTTGAAGTAGGATTGGAGTCAATAATTGACATGCATGAATGATTCTTGAAGTTATAAAGTGTCTATGAAGTTTGAATGCATAAACTATGGACATACCAAGAAGAATGAGAAATAATTTGGAGAATTAGATCATGATTTTGAGTAATTGGTCTTAGATTGTCCATGTTCTCATGTCATATAATGGTTTTCCATGTTTTTTTACCAAAAGCATGAGCTTTGAACCTTTAAACATCAAGCTTGAGCTTCAAACAGAGTTCTGGAAAACCCAGAATTCGACTTGTCCATTCGAGCAAGGAAAGTGTCGCTCGAGCGTGAAAGTGGAGCCCCCAAAAGTTTCGCAAATATTTGCACAATGGCTCGAGGGTAAACTCTACACTCAAGCGAGCCCGGTTTTGCAAGACTCCTCACTCGAGTGTTGAAAGTCTCCCTCAAGCATAAAATGCATGCAACCAGTACTTTTGCAGACCAAAGGGGTCCGCTCGAGCAGAGAACCCTGTTTTAGAAATTTTGAAAAGACGTTTTATGTTTCATTTTTCGTTCTCTTTCATTTCTAAGCACTCTAAGGCATGCATTGAGTATGCTAAATGAATTAAAGAGCATGAAACAAGCCTAAGAACATTAAGAAAATTAAAGAGAGGAATGAATTGTATTATGACCCAATGTATTATGAATTATGTAGGGTCGAGCGCAAGGACAAATCAAGCATCGGAACACAGTGAGTAATATCTTAGTAAAGATATTTTTGTGTATGCATTATTTTCTAAATGTTACCTACATGGTAAATTTTTGACCCTATGAATTTGTACTATGAATGAGTATTCTATTCACATGATTCATAATGAAGTATGTGAAGTGATTGATATATGAGTGTGAAATGGGCCTAAGGCCATTTGGTATGCTTGACGAGGACACAGATTGGGCCTAAGGCCGTTTGGTATATTTGATGAGGATACGGATTGGGCCCAAGGCCATTTAGAATGTTTAACAAAATAGACTAAAGGTCATCTTGTATACAAATTGGACCAAAGGTCATTTTGAATAAAGAATTGATTGGACCAAAGGTCGTTTTGAATAAAGAATTGATTGAACCAAAGGTCATTTTGAATGAGTATGGATGTGATCACAATCATATGCGCATAATTATGAATATAAGAATGTTGGACCCGAGGTCATATGGTAATATGATATGGAGGACCGGTGTTCATTGGTACATGGTTCCATTAGACCTGAAATCAGTTTATGAATGGGTATTGGACCCGAGGTCATTTTGTATATGAATTGGACCTGAGGTCATTTTGTATATGAATTGGACCCGAGGTCATTTTGTATATGAATTGGACCTAAGGTCGTTTTGTATATGAATTGGACCCGAGGTCGTTTTGTATATGAGTTGGACCTGAGGTCGTTTTGTATATGGATATGATGTATTGGGCTCGAGGTTGTTTTGCTTTGTTATGATCTATAAATTTGATATGAATGGGAATAGTAGCTCAAATGTTTAAATCATAAATGTGACTTATTTATGAATGAATCTCATTCATTAACTTCCTTACACTGGTATTATTCACTGGGCATTAGCTTACTCTATATTTATATGTATGTAGGTGAGCAACTGGACGTCCAACGCCAGCCCCAGTGAGCATTGAGAAACCAAGTTTTGTGAGGTCAACCAAGGTCGCCTCATGTAGAGGCCTTACTTTTGTTTTACCTATCTTTTGTTCTTTTGCGGTCACGTATGACCGAACTTGTATAACCTTGGTTCTGGTGTTTTTTTATTTTTGTTGAATACTGACTACTGAATGATCCTTGACATATATAATACATACACAACATGAATGCTTGTGTGGTGTGAGTTATTATATGAACATGTTTTGACCAAGCCATTTATGCACAGCTCATTGGAAAATTGTAAATTTTGCTTCCACAATTTCGCCCCTATTATTGAACATGACTTGATTTCTGACTGAGGCCGTAGGTAATCTCATGATTACTGGCTGGTTATGACTCTAATCCATAGGGACAGGTTCGGGTCATGACAGAGTGGTAGCAAAGCATGAGTAATAACTCACACACTTGTCCAAATTAGCGATAGAGTGTCTAGAAAAGGCATAAGTTGCATTCATATAATAAATATATGTGTGAAATGCATTGAGAACTTGCTAAATGAATTGAAGTATGCAACTATATGATATATAATTGTTGCCTAGTTGTATAAATGTACTCTTCTGTGCATGAATATTGTGTATATCTTTTGTATGAATTATAATGCAAGCCTTATTAGATAATGGTGAGAAAAAGAGCCGATGAGCTAAAAGAGTCCTCCACTACTCGACTAGACCGAATGGAGGGGATGATGCAAGATGTGGCAGAAACACTAAGGCAACAACAGTGGCAACATCCACAACCCCCACCTCCTATACAACCTATACCAGATATGCAAAATGACGTCCAAACAATAGCCCTGACTAAAGAATTTAAGAAAATGAAACCACCACTGTTTCATGGGGGTGTGGACCCATTGAAGGCTGAAGCTTGGGTCCTTGGTATTGAGAAGTTATTTGAGGTATTTCCACGCCTAGAGACACAAAAAGTACAATTGGCCACTTTTACATTGGAGGATGAAGTAAAAAGGTGGTCGATGCTAGTCCGTGATGATAACAAAGGCATTGACTGGGCACAATTTCTTGCACTCTTTTATGAGAAATATTTCCCACAGTGTGTCTGCGATAGAAAGGTGTCGGAATTTGAAGGGTTTAAGCAAGGCAATATGACCGTGGCTGAGTATGAAGCCAAGTTCACCGAATTGGCTAGATTCGCCCCGCATATGGTTGATACCGACTACAAAAAGGTGAGGAAGTTTGAAAATGGTCTTCACAATGACATTGTGGAAAGGGTAAATGTGCTGAAATTGCCCATATATGTTGATGTGTTAGACAGAGCCTTAATGTCAGAAACTAACATGGCCAATCAAGGCAAGCCACCAGCCGACTAGAAAGCTAAGAGGCAAGGCTTTTTCTCAGGAAATAAATCATCAAAGAAACAAAACACGAGGTCTTTAAGCACCTCAGGCTCCACCAGAAATATGGCACCAATATGCACTCAATGTGGTAAGAAGCACCGTGGAGTTTGTTACTGTATTTCTGGGGCATGCTACAGATGTGGGGAAATGGGGCATATGGCAAGGGATTGTACCCAAACTGAGCAACAAAAAGGTGGGAAACCAGCTGTTAGTTCGACCGGATCCATCCCGAAATCAGGTAATACTACAAGACCTGTTTCCACCAGAGACACAATGAAACAGGAGAGAGTCTTTGCACTTGTCCCAGGTGACACGCGAAATACTGAAGCTGTTGTCTCAGGTACTATTTCTATATGCAATCAAGACGCTTTTGTGTTAATTGATTCCGGCTCAACACATTCCTTTGTGTCTACTATATTTGCATCTAGATTGACTAGACCTCTAAAATCATTGTCATATTTGCTATGTGTGTCTGCTCAATTTGGGGAATCTGTATTATGTACATCTATGTATCGTGTTTGTCACATATGAATTGGTAACACTATCTTATATGTGGACTTGTTACCCTTGGACATTCGACACTTTGATATAATTCTGGGTATGGATTGGCTATCGAAATATTTTGCCACTATCAATTGTGTGACAAAACAAGTTGTGTTTAAACCGCCAGGCCTTGTTGAATTTGAATTTGTGGGTAATGGGGTAGTGCCTTCACCTTGTTTGATAGTTACAATAAAAGCATGTAAATTGATCAAGAAAGGGTGACAGGGTTATTTGTGTAGTGTATTGTCTGAACAATCTGTGAATGTTAAATTAGATAATATTTCTGTGGTCCAAGAATTTCCAGATGTATTTCTCGACGAACTACCAAGGGGGTTGGTGGACAGGGAGATAGAATTTAGCATTGATGTTGTACCGAGTACCCAGCGCATGTCAAAAACTTGATATAGAATGTCCACTGCTGAGATGAAAGAACTAAAAGAACAGTTACAAGACTTACTAGACAAAGGGTTTATTCGACCAAGCACTTCACCATAGGGCGCTCCCGTGTTGTTTGTAAAGAAGAAAGACGGAACCTTACATTTGTGCATTCACTACCGGGAACTCAACAAGGTAATGGTCAAAAATAAATATCCATTACCTCGAATTAACGATTTATTTGATCAATTATAGCGCTCACAAGTGTTTTTGAAAATTGATTTGAGATCCGGCTACCACCAGTTGAAAGTGAAGGCAGAAGATGTTGAGAAAATTGCATTTAGAATAAGGTATGATCACTATGAATTTCTTGTTATGCCGTTTGGAGTGACTAACGCACTTGTAGCATTTATGGACCTTATGAACTGAATTTTCAAAACTTATCTTGATAAATTTGCTGTGGTTTTTATCGATGATATTTTGATATATTCAAAGAATAGATTTGAACATGAACAACATTTGAGAACTGTCATGCAAACACTTAGAGAAAATAAATTATTTGCTAAACTTACGAAGTGTGAATTTTGGTTGGATGAGGTTGTCTTTTTAGGGCATGTGTAGACACCCCATTTTTGACCGCCCTTAAGACTTGGGCGCCACTGATTGATCAATCGATGATGAAAGTTGTGCTATGCAAATGTTCGATTTCTTCAGCAAGGAGAGCTCTAAATCCCAACCTTACACCCTATTTTGGGCCAAAACTATTTTCACCAAAATTATTTTAGACCTTAAAACCCTCTCTTTCAAAATAATTTTGAAAATGTTTCTACGATGTTCCGAAGCTCGCATTTCGTTAAAATATTACGTTTTTCGGTAAATCGAGCAAGGACAAAGTGGAAATAAATGAAAGAGATGTGAACTCTTTGAAAAAAATCTTTAAAACATCTTATTTAAAGGCTTGGGGTTGCAGAAAATAAGAGTGGAGGGAAGAAACCTAGTTGGGGAAGAAGTTGGGCATGAACTGTTAAGAGAGAGTCGAGCAGCCCTCACTAAATTAGGCCTATCCTTTTGTACACTTGGACTTTAGTTATGAGGCCACCACCATTGGAAAGTGGACTTCCAGAGCATCATTTTAGAACAAGAATCTCCTAAAGCCGATTCCAGATGAGGGAGATATGGTTGTGTGAAGTTAGGCATCAATCCGATTAAAACAAAACTGAGCAACCTTCACTAAAATAAGCATATATCTTTCCATACTTAGAATTTAGATGTGAGGATGCCACCATTGGAAAGTAGACTTCCGGGGCTTCAATTTAGACTTACGAATGACCTGAAACCGAGTCCGGATGAGGGAGATATGCCCATTTGAAGTCGGGCCATCACTGATGGCCGACAGGTGGCGGACAACCACCACTTGTGGCTGGCAAACCACCATTTTTTGCCTGTCGGCCATCGGTGATCACCGGCCAGCCACCACTGCAAGCTTGCCGGCCATCAGTGTAAAAACCAGATATTTTCCCTCTAGCTATTCCACACTACTCTAGCTGTTCTTTTTTTAGATATTTTTGACCAAAGCTCATATATTTCTATATATAAAGGACCTCCTTCTCATCTTTCAAGGTTAGAAAAGATTAGGAGTGAAGAAATATTTTGAAAAATATCCTCTCTCTCTCTCTCTCTACAATTCTCTCTCTCTTTTGTAACTTGCATAGCCTATGCCCATACACACCAAAGCAAACCTAGAGGACTTCTTACTGAGATGATTTGAGCTTGAATTTGAGCTCTTGAAGCAATTGAGAGTGTGAAACTGGTTGGTTGTGACTTTAGGGTTCATTCCTCTTCAAGGGGTATACCTTCTCTTGCTTTTGTACCATCTTTGCACTACATCTTTTCTATCTTTTATTGCTGATTTTGAAGTGTTTTACAACTATTTTTATGGGCTGAAGCTTGTAGTTTAAGGCTATTAAAGGTAGAGGGGTTAATCACCCTTCTTTAAACCTTGTTCTCTAAGCCTTTCCACTTGTGTTTCCCATTCTTTCGTCAACTTTTTTTGAGCTTTTTACCACTGATTTTCAGAGGTTTTCAGAGGCTAAAAAGGTGGTTTTGAAGTCCTAAAAATGGAGGAGTTAGCCACCCCTCTCTTGGCTTGTTTACTAGCTTAAATTGTTCCATGTTTTAGCTTTCATTCCAGCACATTTTTGTACTATTTTTGGGCTATTTTTAGGCTGTATAAACTCTGTATTTTTAGGCTGAAACTTGTGGTTTAAGGCCAATAAAGGTTGAGGGGTGGTTCACCCTTCTTTGTACCTTGTTTTGGAGGCCTTTGCCCTTGTGTTTACCACCCTTTTTACTATCATTTTCTAAGATTTTAAACACTATTTTTCAGAGTTATTTCTGTGGCTAAAAACATGTTTTGAAGTCCAAAAATGGAGGGGTAGCCTCCCCTCCTTGTGTTTTGTTTACTAGCCAAGCATGCTCTATGGTTTAGCCTATTATTCTAGCTTTTGTTAATTGCTTTTAAGTGTTTGTTGTGTTTGAGTTTTGTTTTGCATGCTTGTAGTGTAATAGTCCTCATGAGCTTGGTGTTTTAGGCCTTAGATACCATCTCCTTTGAGTGATAGCATTTATTTATGCTTTTCTCACTTATTTTCAGCACTAATAATTTATGCAACCTCCTTTCTTTCTTGGCTTTGTTTTGCTTTGAGACTTGTTTTAAGCCTCTTGTTCTTTTAAGCATGAGATTGAGGTTGTCATGCTTAATGGTTTAATCCCTTTTAGGGGTTCATTATCAATGGCATGACATCTCTTTCATGTCTAAAGTTAACTGTTGGTTTGGTACTTCACTCCATTAGAGGACTTAAATTCACCATTTGGACTTAATGAATTAAAGGATGGTTGGTAAATTTGAAATGGAGTAATTAAAACTTGGCACTAAAAATGAGCAAGATAATAACTTGGTGTGTTCAATCAAACGTTAATTGAACACATGGAACTTGGACCATTTCATACTTATTAGTGATGAAATGATCCAAGTCTCCAAGGTCAACTTCTTCCCTTGATCATTTATGAAAGGGAGGAGGTTTGTGTCTCATTTTGCATTTATTGAATTTGCAACTCTTGAATCACAAGCCATCATGCAATGAAATTGCTTAAGGTGGTGGTTTGTGGCTTAAGTTCACCACTCCTTGGATTTTCTCATGAAAAGGAAAGGGGGATTGTGCAAACAATCCTTGAAAATACCCTGTATATGCTCTGTTTGTCCTCTGTTGTAGCAAGTTGAACCTGTGCATCAATGGCCGGTAGACCACTTTCCATAGCCGATAGAACACCACTGATGGCCGGCAGGCCATTTTCATGGCCGACGGGTGGTCGACAGTCTTTGCCAGTGGCCGGCTGGCCACTAATGTAAACTTTAGCCGAATTTTGGTAAGGTGGAGCAGAATGGTTCTAGAAATGTTCAACTGTGCAAATAGAGGTTTTTTTAGGTGGTATCCGAGCATGTGCATCTTCCATTTCCTGAGGTGAAGTAATGGCAGCATAGTTAGATATCTTAATTGCTTAGGCTGCTTACATTTGTGTTGTGATTTAATTAGTTAGCTTACTAGTTAATTTATTCAAGTTTTGTAATAATTAGCTTAATTAGCTTAGCCTTAATTAGTTGCTAGTTAGTTTTGCTTTATTCATTCGGACTCTCCTTCGTGAGAGCAAAATGTAACAATCTGTATAACTTCCAACCCCACGTCTTTCTCCTTTTTATTTAACTGCTTTTGATGGTTAGTCTAGGGACACGTTTCGATTAGCATACCTTATGATTGCATCCATTTATTTCGTATTGCATGCACCGAGGCTCGGTGCATCATTCAAACTGCATCGTCATTTCAATACTTCATTGAATACATGTTAACCGCATGTTATTTAATCGAATCATATGCCATATTAGTAGTCTAGCCTATTAAATTTCATATCGCATGTGTTGCATTAGTCATCTTGTATAGTTAGGGATCATGCATATTTTTCTAACTCATATTTTCTTAGCTTGGAGTACTAGGTGAGTTTTAAGTGCTTTAACATACTTGCATGAGTGTGAGTGATTGCCATGACTAGCATGCTTGCCATAAGGTTAAATGCTTACTTGATTAACTACTTGAATGCCTGTGGATGAAAGCTTGTTGCTTGAATTGGAACACTTCAATAATGTGCGTTTTAAGCCCATTATGGTGAGTGGCAAACCCGTTTTACGTCCACTATGTTTGGTGGCAAATTCGCAAACTTTAAGCGCCCTTGATGTGGCAAATTCAAACCATTTGCACAAAACAAACAAGAAGTTGAGTTGTTCCAATTCTTGGAATTTTAGTCTATACTTGCTTGCACGAATCACATAGTAAAGCTAGTCTAATAACTGGAACAAGAGCACATAATGTTTATAAAAATCATATCATGTTTAATAAAGGCCGATTTTTGATCAGGCGAGTGGGGGTGCTCAATTCATGACATTCCCCTCTCATACTTAAGTTCCGAGCCGAGGAAACTTTGGTGATGACGGACACGTGGCCTTTGGCATAAGTCATGGGTTTCCTAAATTTTTCCAAAATAAAATATTTAGCGTGCGACTCTATATTTGGCAAAGCAGTCCAATTTTGGCATTTTTTATTCAAAATCAATTTTCCAAAAAGATTTTCTGGATTTGGACTCTTTGGTATTTATCAGTTTCACATTACACTTCTGAGATTAGATTCATAACCACAGAGACCGAACTGTAGGGCTTATTCTCGAGTTTCCGAAAAGGGGCGTGAAAAAAGGCGAGCTATAGTTTCTGACGACTCTGTTGGAGACTTAGAGAACTTGACTCGAACTCATGATATGACTCTTTATCTACACTTATATGTTTCTTTGCATTGCATTTGCATTGGTGCACCTAAGTCACTGTGTTTTTCATCTACTATTCTTGGACGGTTTGTCGGAGGCTCGCTTGGAAAAGCTTGCCAAAAGGCTGACCGGTCGCAGGCTCTGCCACGATGGGAACACAACCTTGGATCTGGATTACTGCTATACCGTTTGATCCTCCTTTCACTTCTCAGTGTTAGATGTGAGAGGTATATTAGGTAGTCATGCTGAGGTATCCTTTTGACCAGTCGGCCTAGTTGCATATCGAAAGCCATAGAGATTATTCCAAACTAGGACATGATGCTTACCCGAAATGCAAAATCACATGAAAACCGCTTTGTTTAAATAGTGAACCCTAGTTCCTAATGAAGCTAGGGCAGGGAAACCCTAACCTCTCATAGGGGCGTTTTGAATGCTTTTGTGCAAAATATGAACTCTTTGGGAATGTATGATGCAATCCTTGGAGAGTCTAAAATCTTGAAGAGGTTCTTTTCAAACCTTAAGAGTCATATCAGAATCAGAATTTGGGTCAAAATCCAGGGGTTTGTGTTTGATATCAGAACCAGAACCAGGGCCAAAAATTGTATCTTTACTTTGCTTTGACTGGCATACCCAGTAGCCTAATCTGATACAGCATTTGTTTGTAATGCCATGTTTGTCTGAGCCAAAAAAGGAGAAGTACCCAACTCAACAAAGGCCTAGTCCATCTAACCCCCAAAAGGCCAACTCAGAAAAGATCCAGCCAATGCCAAAAGATCTAGCACAGATGATAGATCGCCCTTCTGAGAGGGACCAAGTGCAGATGATGGTGCAGAACCTTGAGCCTGATATGTTGCAAAAATTGATAGTCGCTCCACTGTTCACTTTCAAAAATTTGCATGAATTAGGGGTTCAAATTAAGAGTGCATTTAGCAAAAGGATTATGCCCAGAACAAATGAACCAACAAGGAGGGCGTTTTCCGGAAGTACCAATGCTAGCAATAACACTATTCCCAAACCCACTAAAATCAATACCATTGCCACCACTCCCAAAGCTGCCAACCCTTTTGCCAATACCAACCCAGAAACAGTCAGCCCAACCCAAGCTCAGGGCAGAACTTTCACCCCCCTCCATATGAGCTTAACCAGCGCATTAAAAATCCTCATGGAAAGAGGATATCTCAAAACCCTCGATCCCCAACCTCTTCCTAACCCACTCCCTACTAGACATAACCCTGCTAAGTACTGTGTGTACCATCAACAGTGTGATCATGGCACCTGTCACGACCCGAACCCGCCCCTATGGGTTAAGGCCATAACCGGCCAATAATCACGAGATTACCTACGGCCTCAAACCAAATAAGACAAAACTCATCAGAGTAAAGGGGCCAAATCGGAAGCAAATTTAAAACTTTGTCCATAGAACCGTGCTTATATGCACATCATAATATTCCATACATACATATGTTAATAACTCACAACAGAAAGTATAGTAACATGAAGTTCTATACAGACAAGATCATTCAAATCTGAGTCAGCCAAAACAAAGCTATATACAAACGTACACCAAAGTCCTCGCCAACATGATAAAATAACAGAGAATGGCAGAAGGGCGAAGACGTGTCTCGTACGTGAGACGCAAGGGCTGACTCTTCAAAACCTTAGTTGTCCCATACAGACTTCACCGGGGCTGGGTTTGGACTTCTCTTGGCTCACCTACAAACACATGAATGAGTGTGAGCGAAAGCCCAGTGAATAATATCAAATAAGGAATATATATTGGAACAATATACATCAAACGGCCTTGGGCCCAATTTACATTTCTACTAATACAACCATACATAAACATATGTAAGTTAAGTAACTGCGGTTCCAAACACATCATACGGCCTCGGGCCCAATTCATTAGTGTCAAACTGTTACTCGTGTCAAACTGTCATTCGTGTCAAACTGTTATTCGTGGCAAACTGGCCTTTGGTCTTTTCAAACTTCCATATCAAACTGGCCTTTAGGCCTTTCAAACTTTCATATCAAACTGGCCTTTTAGGCCTTTCAAACTTTCATATCAAACTGGCCTCTGGCCCATTCATGCATGTCAAACTTTCATTTGTGTCAAAACGGCCTTTGGCCCAATCATTTATGTCAATCAGCCTTCGGCCCAATCATTTATGTCAAATCGGTCTTCGGCCCAATCATTCATGTCAATCAGCCTTCGGCCCAATCATTTATGTCAATCAGCCTTCTGCCCAATCATTTATGTCAAAACGGCCTTCGGCCCAATCATTTATATCAATTGGCCTTCGGCCCAATCATTAATGTCAAAACGGCCTTCGGCCCAATTATTTATGTCAATCGGCTATCCATAATTCAAACTAGCAAACTTGTAAAGAAATAAGCAATTGGACAATTGACAAACTTCAAAATATAGATATTACTCACAGTGATCGGCTGATCGATTTGCCCTGAAGCTTGACCCTACACATCACATAACATATATGGGTCACAACCGATTCAATCCGTTCTTAATTCAAATATTCTTCTTTAGGCTTAATTCTTATTCTTCTAACTCATTTATAATGCTTAATGCATGCCTAAGCGTGCTTGCAAGTGAAAGAGAACGGAAAACGAAACACAGAATGATCATACAAAATTTTCAGAAACAAGGTCCCTGCTCGAGCGTGGACTTCCCCTCTCAAGCGAACCCAAGAGGCCTGCAAAAGTACTGGATACATCAAATTTACGCTTGAGCGTGAGTTCAGGCGCTCGAGCGAAAGGCCTCTCTACATGGCACCCTGCTCGAGCGTCAACTTATCCGCTCGAGCGGACACCATGTCTGTAGAAAATGTTGGGAGCCCGATTTTCACACTCGAGCGGCGGTTTCCCCGCTCGAGCGGGCACCAAACTTTCTGGGTTTTCCAGAACTGTTCTTGAGCTTCAAATACACATTCAAGCTGGTATTTCTTGCATTTCACAGCCCATAACTCTAATATACATATACCAACACGATATAAACACCAAATTACAACATATTGAAGCCCAATTCCCATGAATCAATCACATGCAAACCCAAATTATACCAAACTTACTTCCAATACATTAAATTCATGCATTTAAGCTTCATATCCTCATCAATCATGCATGCATGTCAATTCTTGACTCCATTTCTATTTCAAATGGTACAAATGGTGCTCCAAATCATGAAGCTACACAAAACTACCCATGCATGTAAGGTTTGATGCTCCATTCTTCATATTTAACATGCTACATGCTAGAACACCCAAAATTGTAACAATTATGCACATGCATGTTCATTTTAACTTCAAATACAGCACAATCTTAGCCATGAGCTACCATACCACTTAATTTCACGAAATTGCAAACTTAACTCATGAATTTATGCTCAAATACTCACCTTGGAGCTTCCATCTTCACAAATCCTTGTTAATTCTTGAGTGTAGTTTCCCAATCCACAATCTTTAAGTCAAAATGCACAATTCTCCCTGTTTCTCTCTCTAGAATCGGCACACTCTCTCTTTAGAGAGCAAATTCAGATTTTGAGTTCACAAAAATGGGGGACTTAAGTGTATATTAGCCTATTTATAGGCTTGCTTAATCACATTGATTAAGTTTAAGTGGTGGCACTCTAATTAACCATTCTGAACGTAATTATTTTGATCCGAGTCAATTTCTAATTAAATTTCACCGCAGGCTCTAAAAATTACGCTAATCACAATGGCGTAATCAATTTCGGGTTCTGTGGCCGATAAGGCCTTCAATTTAAATTCCGAAGCAGATAGTCCAACAAATATTCCCATGGTGAAAAGATAGAAATTTAAAACCACATATATTCATATAAATGGCACTCAAAATCATAACAAACACATAATCATATGCATAAGGAGAATAAATTAGCATAATACGGAACGGGGTATCACAGCACCGATCGTTGCTACCGCCTTCGTCATGAGGTTTAGAATCTCATCGACAACCAGATAATAGCTCCACCACAAGACCCCAATGTTACCACCAACCCACTTCCTATCCAGGACCAAATATCTCATGCCAACCTTAACCTCATCCATATACTCCCATCTACCTTCAACCCCAGCATATACATCACTCCAGCCCATTTACCCAAACCTGAGGTGTTTATTTCGGAAAGTACTGATTTGTGCATGATGGATGCACCCAATCTAGTTCAGGTATGCCAAGGGCGCCAAATGGGTGAACCCACTACTGCTGAGATGTTGGGAATGATTTAAAACCTTCAAGGAATGGTGGTGGACTTAACATTTGGGGTTTCGATCCCATCAAAAAGCTTCCCAATCTTAGGGCGAGCTGCAATTAAAAAGGGCCAACCCAAAACTATCTCAAGTTTGGGTAATGACGGTTCAACAACAAATGGGCCTCATTTCGATATTGCCACCCAATCCCTAGGCCAAGCAGAAGTAAGTGGCAAGAACAAAGTCGGGACAAGTATTGTTCCCCATGCACAACTTCGGTGGGCTATTGAGACTTTGAAGGTCAAAGGGTTGAACAAGCAACAAGTGCTTGAAGTTGTTGCAAAAACTGTGGATTACACTTTTGTCGCTCGGAATGAGAGCATTTGGAATCAGGGAGAAAATAATGGAAAGAAATGCTTTACCAGAAACATCCATCATGATCCCAGTCCCAAGCCCAGGAATATTTGACCAACACCCGCCACTCTATTTGCCAATACTTCTAAACCTAATACTTCCTCCTCCAAAAAACGAACCTTCGCCCAACTTCATATGAGCCTGACCTGCGCACTGAAGGTATTGATGGAGAAAGGGTATCTCAAACTGCTCAATCCTCGACCTCTCCATAATCCTCTCCCACCTACACACGACTCTACCCAATATTGCACATTCTATCAGCAATACGATCACCATACTGATCGTTGCTTTCGCTTTCGCCTTCGCCTTCGCCATAAAATTCAAGACCTGATTGACAGCAAGTCATCACCCTACCTGAAAATCCTAAAGCTGTCAATAACCCTCTCCCTGGCAGCAATAGATTTCCATTCCACAGCTTGGCACCAACCAACCATTACCATAGCCAACACAGCATACCCGCTACTGTGCCTAAACCCATTGTACTTATTCCTGAATCTTCTAATTTTGATCTAAGCAAAAGGAACAAAATCTTTGAAGAGATGGAAAGTTTACTCGATCTTGGTGAGTTCAAGCTTAATGAAGCAGCGATGCCAGCACTGGTGGTTGGAATGATGAATCTCAGTCTCAGCTAGGGTAACTATTGAAAGCACTTGGGAAGGGCCTTCTGAACTCAGTTTAAAAGTATGAAATCAATCCTGTTGGATGTGGATGTTAGGCCAGTCTGGATTTTCCCATGGGCTAGTTTAAGTTGTTTTTGAAATTCTACAGATGGACTTGGAGAAGGAAAACCTCCTTTTGTCTCAAAAATGCTTATTTTGTTTTGAGTTGTGTCTTGTAAATATATGTTATGAGTTTTATTTTCTTTGTCTTTTCTTGCTTTGTTGCGTCAGTTGTGTCTTTTCCTTTGAGTCACTCTCATGTACCCTCAGGTCTTCATTTTTATAAGAAAGTGGGAGTCACATTTCTGATCATTTTATTGTGCCTATAGTGATGCATGCGTGACCTTTTACAAATAGAAAAAGACTTTGAATTTGTTTTTTATTTTAATGAGATCTGTTAATAAGCTCAAGTGTTGAGAAGGATCCACTGAATAGTTTGAGTGAATTCTGACTTGTCAGCGTCAAGTCACTCATGATTTCAAAAATTTTAAGCTGTTTCTTTTGCAAAACTTGCGAAGATAGGTTCAGAATTGTGTGTGGTATTCTACATTGTCCTGGGGATTCTCTTCGCCGTTAGGCGATCATTTTGGCAAGTACAAGGTAGCTTTTAGACCTCACAAATCATAGAATTTCTCCCCTCCATTATTTCAAAGAGAAAGAAAAGAAGAAACTAAAAGGAAAAAAACAAGGACAAAAAAAAAGAAAAAAAAGAAAAGAAAAAGAAAAGAAAACGGAAAAGAAGTTAACCATCAAGCCAGGGGCATTCATTGGAATGAAATCCAATCAACTATGATCCATTGGAATGAAATTCAATCAATTGTGAGGAAAGAAACTTCTGTATGAATTCGGGGAAGCCGATACAAAGGTACCACATTGTGAGAAGAACCAATTCTGAATATGGAGTGAAAAGAAAGGAAGAAGGCATGCATAAGGGAATGGAGAACCAAGCTCAAATCAAGGCGAAGCTAGTTCTAGTATTAGGGCAAGAATGACTGTTGATCAAATTCACCACAAGTGTTGTAACACTATCCTTGAGAGGCTTGCTAGGCTGAAAACCAGAATGACTATGTTTTTGCATTCAGCATGATTTTTGGAGCCTACAGTGAAATTTAATTAAAAATTGATTCGGATTGAATTAATTAGATTAAATTGATTAATTTGAGCACAATTAAATTAGCTCTAATTAAGGTTGATTATGGGAATGTATATATAGAACTTAAATGTGCTTAAGCTCATTACATGAGCTCAAAATCTGAAAATAAACACTCTAGAGAGAGGGTGAGCCGATTCCAAAGAGAAAAAGAGAGCATCCTTGAAGATTTTGCTAAAAGATTCATGAATTGGGAGAATTAGCTCAAGAACTAGCTTAAGTTTGAAAGATTAAAGCCTCTAGGTAAGTAATTGAACTCAAATTTATGAGTTTAAATTTATAACCAAGTGAGTTCAAGCATGATATGTGTCTACGGGCAAGAATTGAGTTGAATGTGATGAAATTGGAGTTGTATATACATGCATGTTGCATTCACCATGATTATGTTCAATTAAGTATAACACATGAAGGATTGAGCATCAAATTCATATGAATGCATAAATTTAATGAGCTTCATGATTTTGAGCATCATTTGTGCCATTTGAAGTAGGATTGGAGTCAATAATTGACATGCATGAATGATTCATGAAGTTATAAAGTGTCTATGAAGTTTGAATGCATAAACTATGGACATACCAAGAAGAATGAGAAATAATTTGGAGAATTAGATTATGATTTTGAGTAATTGTTCTTAGATTGTCCATGTTCTCATGTCATATAATGGTTTTCCATGTTTTTGTACCAAAAGCATGAGCTTTGAACCTTTAAACATCAAGCTTGAGATTCAAACAGAGTTCTGGAAAACCCAGAATTCGACTTGTCCATTCGAGCAAGGAAAGTGTCGCTCAAGCGTGAAAGTCAAACCCCCAGAAGTTTTGGAGAGATTTGCACAGTGGCTCGAGCAGCAAACTCTACGCTCAAGTGAACCTTATTTTGCAAGACTCCTCGCTCAAGCGTAAAAAGCATACAACCAGTACTTTTGCAGACCAAAGGGGTCTACTCGAGCGACCAAAGCTGCACTCGAGCAGAGAACCCTGTTTCAGAAATTTTGAAAAGACGCTTTATGTTTCGTTTTCCGTTCTCTTTCATTTCTAAGCACTCTTAGGCATGCATTAAGTACGCTAAATGAATTAAAGAGCATGAAAGAAGCCTAAGAACATTAAGCAAATTAAAGAATGGAATGAATTGTATTATGACCCAATGTATTATGAATTATGTAGGGTCGAGCGCAAGGACGAATCAACCACCGAAACACAGTGAATAATATCTTAGTAAAGATATTTTTGTGTATGCATTATTTTCTAAATGTTACCTACGTGGTAAATTTTTGACCCTATGAATTTGTACTATGAATGAGTATTCTATTCACATGATTCGTAATGAAGTATGTGAAGTGATTGATATATGAGTGTGAAATGGGCCTAAGGCCGTTTGGTATGTTTGACGAGGACACGGATTGGGCCTAAGGCCGTTTGGTATATTTGATGATGGCACAGATTGGGTCCAAGGCCATTTGGAATGTTTAACAAGATAAACTAAAGGTCATCTTATATACAAATTGGACCAAAGGTCGTTTTGAATATGAGTATGGATGTGATCATGATCATATGCGCATAATTATGAACATAAAAATATTGGACCTGAGGTCGTTTGGTAATATGATATGAAGGACTGGTGGTTATTGGTACATGGGTCCATTAGACCTGAAGTCGGTCTATGAATGAGTATTGGACCTGATGTGGTTTTGTGTATGAATTGGACCTAAGGTCGTTTTGTATATGAATTGGACCTGAGGTCGTTTTGTATATGAATTAGACCCGAGGTCATTTTGTATATGAGTTGGACCTGAGGTCGTTTTGCTTTGTTATGATCTATAAATCTGATATGAATGGGAATAGTAGCTCAAATGTTTAAATTATAAATCTGACTCATTTATAAATGAATCTTATTCATTAACCTCCTTACTCTGGTATTATTCACTGGGCATTAATCACTCTGTATTTATATATATGTAGGTGAGCAACGAAACATCCAACCCCAGCCCTAGTGAGCGTTGAGAAACTAAGTTTTGTGAGGTCAACCAAGGTCGCCTCATGTAGAGGCCTTACTTTTTTTTTACCTATCTTTTGTTCTTTTGCAGTCACGTATGACCGAACTTGTATAACCTTGGTTTTGGTGTTTTTTTGTTTTTGTTGAATACTGACTACTAAATGATCCTAAACGTATATAATACATACACAATATGAATGCTTGTGCGGTGTGAGTTATTATATGAACATGTTTTGGCTAAGCCATTTATGCACAGCTCACTGGACAATTGTAATTTTTGGTTTTGCAAATTTGGCCCCTATTATTGAACATGACTTGATTTCTGACTGAGGCTACAGGTAATCTTGTGATTACTAGCCAGTTATGACTGTAATCGATAGGGGCGGATTCTGGTCATGATAGTACCCATTTGTCCCCGCTGACCTTGCTCACCCTTAGACCATCGCTTTACCTAGCTCGACTAATGATCCACGCCGAACATCTAACCCAGTCAAACTTCCGAACCTTAGGTTCACTCAGCTGTATGATCTAGAGCCTCGACCAAACTGCCATCAGCTATGCCAACTCAGTCGCGTAATCCAACGGCAAGGCCCAAGTCACAACTAGCTCGGCCCATTTGCTTGGCTCAAACTCCCCTCTCAATTGCCCCTTAATTCTATCTGCATTTGCGTGACAAGAATTACATTACTAGGCTGGGCTAGACTCTTTGCTCACTGGTTCTCTTTGCTCTGTCGTTGGCCTTAAATCCCTTCTGTTGTAACATGATTGGGATTACTTAACTTCAGCTCCATTTAGGAACTTCAAAGTTGGGGAGCAAAGTCAGCTTAACAACTTCCTTGGTGAGCAAAATTAGCTTAGCAAAGACCTTCAAAGTTGGTAAGGGAAGTCAGCTCGGCAACTTGCTTCTTGGCTAGCAAAATTATCTCGGCAAAAAACTTCAAAGTTGGCGAGCAAATTCAGCTCGGCAACTTGCTTCTTGGCGAGCAAAATCAGCTCGGGAAGTGTAGACACCCCATTTTTGACCGACCTTAAGACTTAGACGTCACCAGTTGAGCGCTTGGTGATGTTGCGTAATGTGCTCGTTCAGAAGTTTCAGAGTCGTGGCTGTGAGCCCTGCCTCCGGACTTCCGAACCCTCTTTTGTGCTTTGCCTCGGTTTGCGAACCAGACTCGGTTTTCTCTGTTTCTTTTCCTAAGGGGAGGGAGAGGTCCCGTAGACCATCTCTCAGTGGCCGTGGGCTACAATTGATGGTCGTAGGCCATTTTGCCCATTTCGGAGCCCGGTTTCCGGTTTTTCGGGATCGTTGGCCGCGTGCCTCGGTTCGGGACCGCTTAACCATCTCCGTTTGCTCTAAATTTTGGCATACATCTTATTTACTCCCTTTCTCCCTTTCAAGGGACACTGGGGTCTGAGAAACCCACTTCGTGGCAAAATGCCACTTTCGGTGCTTAACAACCCATTTTCGGGACCTCAAACTGCGCGTTTTGGCCCCCGAACATTCGTTTTGCAACGGTTTTCGTTCATTTTTGGCAGGTACCTCTGTTTTATCACTGGGAAGATCGTAGAAGGGTGGGAGGCCAGTAATTGTTGCAGCAACCAGTTATATATCCTCCGACGCCCATTTTTCACACTTCCGGGCTAATGTTGAACACCTTGGGCCCATTTTCTTCAACTTTGAACCACATATTTGTGATGTACACACATGGGAGGACCCTAAAAGTTAAACAAAACAAAAGACACGACACACAGACGCGTTAAACGAATACGGGGGACCTTAGATCACGAGGAGCCAGTTTCTCTAGGTATTGTTTCCCACCCTTTCTGATCTGTGATTCTCACATCACTCGGCCCTCAGGCTCTATCACTCAACCAGTCTAACCTAATTGATTGATCACTGCTGGTTAAAATTTATTAATTCCATATAATTTTGTATGATGAGTTGGTGCAGGATGTCTAATTTTTTGGCACACCCCTACATATGACTACCTTTAAAAAAAATAAAAATAAAAAACACAGCCCAATAAATAAAATAAAATAAACTTTTAAAAATTAATCAATCAATTTTATCATCCAATCAGTCTAACCCAACTTACTTGCAGAATGTTAAATTTTTTAGCACATCCCTATACATAAATTACCCTTGCCAAAAGAAAAGAGAAAAAAAAAAAACAAACTAACTGTCTTAAATTAAAAAAAAAAAAAAATGGGATTCGAGGCAAATTCGAAGCCTCAGATTCGAGGCCTTAGGCATTTTCCTTAATAAAGTGTGTTGAGTTCTGATGAACGAGTTTGAATCACCTTAAATGAAGACCGCTTGATTTCAAATCGAATTAATTAAGAATTATTGATTAATTAGGGTAATGAAGATTGAAAATGACTTGGCCTCCTTTTCCCCCACCTTTACACCCCCTTTTTGGTCCATATAACCAGCAGCCAATATCATATTTTGGGGTTGGAAAAAATTGTCTTCAAGCCTTAATACACATATCTCCCTCCATCTTCCTTATTTTCCTAAAAATCCTTAAGTCCTACACCTTGTTTTCTTCATCACCACCAAGCTTTACCACCACCACTTCATTTCAGCAGCAAGGGAAAGAATTCCAGCAGCTAAGAGGTAACAAAATTGGTCCAAGAAGCAACAAAAGACTTGTCTCCAAGGGTGAGTTGCCATTTCCCCCTTTTTTGAGCTTTTCTTTGCAATATTTCTTAGCCATCTATGCTTTTTTCTTTGAGCTCTGGCCATAACTGAAAGTGGCCTTCTTTTGAGCTCATTTTCATGTCTCATTAAGGGTTCAACCCTGTTTGAACCCTCCATCTTGCACTTGCTTCATTATCCCTCTAAAATGTCATTTTCTTGCATGATTTTTTTAGCTTGTGTGTGATTTGTTTTGGAGTATGTTGTAAACTGATAACAGGCTTATTTTGAGCCCCTATTCAACAATGAAGAAGGGCTCAACACTGTTTGGAACTTCCATGTTGTACTTGCCTTTATACTCCCTTTTTGGTCTCACTTTTGCATGCTTTGGCAGCCTATTGTGCTTTTGTTTTTGGCCATTTTACAATTCTGGAAATAGTCTTATTTTGGCCCATTCTACATGTTTCATTAAGGGTCTTTGGCCGTTTGTAGAATATTTTGTATACTTTGTGTTATAGCCTCTTTTGAGCCTCATTTTGCATTGCATTTCTAGCATATTTTTATACTGTTTTGGAGTTTTTACAGTTCTGTAAATATGCTTATTTCTTGTCCCTCTTCAATGTTGTAGAAGGGAATTTTTCAGTTTGGGATTTGTATATACCACTTGCCTCTTTGGCCACCGTTTGGCCCTTTTTCTTGCATAGGAGTGCAGCCATACTTGTGTTTGTTTTTGGGGTTTTTACAGTTCTGGAAAACAGCATATTTTGGGCGCCTCTTCAATGTTGTTGAAGGGTCCTAACTCATTTGGAGTTAGCAGTTGTGAGTTGCTTCATAATCTCATGTTAGGGCCATTTTCGCATACTAGTTTTTCCCTATCTTGGTTTGCTGTTTGGCCATGATTTGTACTAGTAAAATGCTTGTTTTGGGGCTGCCTTGCTTCTGTCTTTACATTGCATGTCCATATTTTGCATGTTTGGTATAGCTATAGGCCATTTCGGGTGCCAAAATTCGTGTTTCGGGACTATTCCGTGCATCGGGTGTGTTTTCGCATCGTTTCGGGGCTGTTTTCCCCCATATTCCATTGCTGAAAATCCATTAGCATGCTTGTATGCCATTTCCATGTCATTTACATCGCGTATGCCATTGTCTCGATTTGCGTGCCCGTGTGCACGCATTTCGAGGCACTTCATTTTCATCCATCGGTCTCTTACGTGAGTGTGGCTGAGGCCCTCTTATGTTAGTATAAGTCCATGTTACATTCTGTATGCCATTTCCATGTTATTCGCATTGCGTATGCATTGCCTCGGTTTGCGTGCCCGTGTGCACGCATTTCGAGGCACTTCATTTTCATCCACCGGCCTCTTATGTGAGTGTAGCTGAGGCTCTCTCGTGTTAGTCTAAGCCCATGTTGCATTCTGTATGCCATTTTCATGTTATTTGCATTGCGTATGCATTGCCTCGGTTTGCGTGCCCGTGTGCACGCATTTTGAGGCACTCACATCAGACTTATTACAGACTGATGTGAATGTTCACATCAGACTTATTACAGACTGATGTGAATGTTCACATCAGACTTATTACAGACTGATGTGAATGTTCACATCAGACTTATTACAGACTGATGTGAATGTTCACATCAGACTTATTACAGACTGATGTGAATGTTCACATCAGACTTATTACAGACTGATGTGAATGTTCACATCAGACTTATTACAGACTGATGTGAATGTTCACATCAGACTTATTACAGACTGATGTGAATGTTCACATCAGACTTATTACAGACTGATGTGAATGTTCACATCAGACTTATTACAGACTGATGTGAATGTTCACATCAGACTTATTACAGACTGATGTGAATGTTCACATCAGACTTATTACAGACTGATGTGAATGTTCACATTACTTATAATTTAGCAATCACTCTTTCGTCCAGACTACGCTGCTCAGAGCGAATATTGACATGAATAGACAGGTAAAAAAAACTTCTAACCATTGTTCCCGTCTTTCGCCGTTGCCGCAAGTAGCTGACCTTTGTACTTTCCTTTGAGGAATGTTCCATCCAGGAATAATAAAGGCCGACAAGCATTGAACCCAGAAATACACGCAGCGAATGACACAAAGAAGCGACAAAACTGTTGACTACTCGCATCATAGTCAATATTGACATAACTCCCCGGATTGTACCGCATCACAGCATCCGAATACCACCGCAACTGGTCAAACGATAACGAGTGATCTCCATGGATACCAGCCTTTGCTTTCTCCACACCCAACCATACGACATGGTAACTCACATCTAGCCCATAATCCCTCTTCAAAATAGTCACCACTTCACACGGCCGAGTCAACGGCTTGTCCCTCACAATTTCAGATATGGTACTCGACACCAAATCCGAACTAACTCGCGGATTCTTCGATGTTCGAACATCCGTACCACAAGTATGCACATCACTAAACCTCTTGATGTAGAAAAAATCATTTGCTCGTTGTGCTCTACAATGTATAGCCCACAAACACCCCCTCTTCTCCCGCATCGCACACACAGCAGTAACTCTTGTTGTCTCGTTCTTCACGTATGTGAACTTAAACCCACATTGGATGGCATACTTACATAAAACGTCACGAAATTCTTGTGCACCTCCAACAAACCGTTGTCCTATATGCGTAATACCATTTGCCCAAGGGGCTGACAACAACACCTTCTCCTTATGGTGGCAAAATCTCCGTAGTGCATCAATTTCATCCTCAACCCCCACACGCAGCAATCCCAAACTACTTGACTGACCAATATCACCCTTCAACTCAACCACAACTTCTACATGTTGTACCCTCATTGATTTAGCAAGCAGTACCATGTTCTGAAATTCTTCCTCATTGTCCAAATGACACTTATTAATCCCAGGTAGTTTACAGAACAATGAAATAGAACCAGCAGACAACTCATCCCATTTCTCACACAAACACTCCACCAAACGAGAATAACACATTGCGCGGGCAACATTTATTACAGTTGTACTACAACCATATGTACACACCAATAGCATAAAGGTATCCATCTCCTGTAAAAACACAAAAACACAACAATGAACAGTAATGAAAATCGATATGAAAATTCACATTGTGCAAAAAATAGATGACTACGTGTACATTTCAACTGCTAAATCCATAATTCACAATATGAAGATGTGAACATTCACATTACTATTAACAAGATGTCAACATTAAGCAAACATCAAAGTCCAATGACAACATCAACAATCTTCACATAATATAATGATGTGAACATTCACATCAGTTTATGAGGATGTAAACTTTCACATTGATATTAACAAGATGTTAACATTAAGCAAGCATCAAAGTAAAATGAGAACATTAACAATCTTCACATAATTATTAACAATCTTCACAGAGCCTCATTAAGCAAACATCAATTTAAAATGAGAACATCCACATTCTTCACATATTCCCCATTCACAAAATGTGCAGATTGACATTGATATATATACTGATAATCAAATCATCCACACCGAGCCTCATTACGCATGCATCGAAGTCAAATGAGAACTACACATTCTTCACATAATACGAATGAACTCCCCTCCACATAACCACGTAAAATGCATATAATTAAAAAAACAGAGCATTCAATCCATATAAATCCAAAAACAGAGCATCTGATCCATTATACGAATGAAACCATAAACTGAACATGTATTCATAACCAAATTGATACTAACCTTGATCATCCAATCCTACAATCGTACAGAAAGTTGAAAAAAACTGATTTGAACTAGTTATAATCCGGCAAATGTAACAACCGAACACACTCCTCTTCGTCGTCTTCACACGCAAACCACAGAACCAGACTCCAACAGCAAGGACGAAACCCTGGCACAACCAAACCTTGCAACGAGCATGCAAAACATAAACGTATCTCTCGGAATTGGATTGATGATGAAAAGCGTAAAATAGAAACTGCCAAACTGCATGAACGAAGAAACAGGCACCTTTTACGTATTAACACTGTACATATATATATATAGGGGCAAAATAGTCCAACAAATTATATTAAATTAGAAAAATGGACCTTATGGAATATCCAGAAAAATTTATGGGACTAATTACGTTATAATATTTTTTAGTGGACCTAATGGGTTATAACAACTCTAGAATGGATTTATCAATAAAAATCTCTTTTTTTTTTCTATCAAACTGTTTAGTAATTCTCCCTTTTATTATTTTGACTTGGCTTTAAACTAAAAGATGATTAAACAAATAAAAAAATAATTAGAAGTACTCACTAAATGGGTTGAGAGCTAAATTAGCCAATAAAGACAAAATAAGTTATTTATTTTAGTCAATAAGACAAATGTCATATTCAAATTATAATCATTTCATTTTTTTTTTTTTTTTACAACTATCAAATTAACCACAAAAAAGGTCTATCATCAACCCAAACACAATTTTTTTAGCTAGGCTAGAAAAATTTATCCAAAGAAAGGCAAAATCAAAATTGAAGAATTGAATCTGCCATTTCCAAACTAGGCATACTGTCTTGCAAAAGTCTTAAAACACTTAACACTCATGTAAGGTATTTGACACATAAAAAAATAAAATAAATAAAAAAGAATAACACAAGGCATTTTATTTGAATTTAAATCAGTATACATTAAATTTAATAGAGTTTCATTCAAATCAAAATACAATTTTCCTTAATATTATTATATATTTTATTCTTTTTTTTTTCTCTCCTGTTTTCAATACACTTTTTTCTTAAATTCCAATATTAAACAATGTTCTAAAACACTCGTTAAAACAATACACCATTTTAATTGTTTTCAGACACGGTTTACATTATCTTCCAACACTAGTGGTGAACCTGCACAGAGACTGCAGGGGGCCATGGTTCCCTCCAACATTTTAAATTAACATTACCTCTATATTTCGTGTATATTTGTATAATGTATAAAGGGAAGGGGTGACCTCTAATTTTAGGAAAATTATTTTAATAACTTTCTATTTTGGGCGTGCCAAAAATATATGTTGGCTTTTTTGGCTTTCGAAGGTTAGTATTGTAATTTTAAGCATGCCAGCAAGGATCAATCAGTCCTTACAGAAGATTAAGTGCCAACCAATTATCAAACGGTTGTGTTTCAGTTCTTTCAGCCTCAATGAAGAGGACTTTTACTGGTGGCTTGTTTAGGAGAATTTAATAAACAATAATTAAATGAGGAACAATTGCAGTATTTCATTAAGTAAAAATGAAAAATTTACAATAATCCGACCCAGCCTCGTAGAGGTTTACAGTAACAAGCCTACTACTCCTATGAATAAAGTGCAATACAAGAATTTGAAGTGCAGAAATGTAAAGAACAGAAAATATAAAAACTGGAAGGAAAATAAAGTAGATAAAACTAGTTTCTAGATCTGAGTCTAGGGGGCCTTCTTTCTAGAGCCTTCTCTGCTATTTATACTTCTCAATGATAACTGTCGAAATAAACTTCTAACCGTCGAAACATCCCTCCATGATCGCTGATCATGCTCTCTCACAGTTAGCTCCACTACGCTATGTCTGCAGTTAGGCTTCCCTCCTGATTTTGAATTTGAATCTTGTGAGTAACTGTTAGGCCACATCACCTTATATCCCTCGATCATTCCAATGCTATGTAGACCCATTATTACCAGTATGAGTTGACACGTGTCTAACTATGGTTGGCGATTTATATTACCTACCCAAACTGCCCTTCTCATTCCACATGTCAAGCTGCGATTGGCCTGTACAAAATATATAGCCAACATTACCCCCCGCACTAATATATCCAATACTTGGTGATATTAGCGGATCAAGGCATTTTATCCACGTCTTAGAATGTGCATGGGCTTTGCAACCGTCATTCATCAATGAAGGATTTACATTAAACTCTCTTCTATTCCTTGAACATTTCCCACTATCTAAGTATTTGAAAAGACTGATACAGCTCTCATGGCCAAACAAACCTTTTCTTACATTAATCAAGCATATGAAGAGTTGTTTGGTAATGTTGTTCGTCCTCGAAAGAACCTTCATGCATTGATTAGCCACCCTTACCCGCCTCCATATATACAAATCGTGGAAGCTTTTGCAAATCATCGACCTTCGAACCAAGAACCTATTGCTTATAATTCTTTGGAACAAAAATTTGCAACCATGGATATCAGAAGCTCTTCTTCTGCAGCAAAGTCTTTCGTATGGGATGAGGCGACGGCTTCTTCTTCTTCTATGACCTTTGGCTAGGGAACTTGGCCTACCCCTACTCAACCTCAGACGAGGGAATGCATTCATCCCCGATTCCCTGAATTCGATGACTCTCTTGCAGTCTCCCCTTCCAAACGCAGCTCTATAGTATACCCATATGTTCCTTTTGACCGTATACACAATCTTGAGGGCAATTTGCTTTCAGTATGGTATACTTCTACCTTGCCATCTCGAATGGTGCGAAGCGTCCCATGTCCTGATGAAGCTTTAGGGATCAGTCCTGCGTTTTTAGCCAAAAAAGAAAAACTTTGTTCCACCGATTGGCTGGAATGTGTGACTTGACCTGAATTCGCAGATTCGTTCAGGGAACCTCCAACTACTCCTCCTCTTCCCTCCAATCCAAATTGGATTGATGAATTGAGGCTCACTCTCTCTGAAAGCCAATATTTCACTCCTTACCAGGCTCTAGTGCCTCCAATTCCTTATCAGCAGTATAGGGCTCAGACCTTGCTTGCTGCTTTCTCCCATTTATCCTTTGAAGTCCTTCAAAGTGACACTCCTCACAAAAACCTTCTATGGGCTTGTGATGTTATGTCTCGAAGTCATCTTCTTAACCCTGTGGCCTAAACAAAGCTTTATACCTTTTTAGACCAACTTCCTCTCCTGCTCAACTGGTACTTCAATGCTTCTATTTTAGTGAAGTTTTGGATGAAGCGTTCGTTGCTCGAATTCAGGTCCAGTATAAGGCAGAGAAACTCCTTGATGAGTATGAGGTCTTTAGGAGTGAGGATTCTGAGCATGGGGAGGATGCTACTATGGACAAAGTGTATGGAGAAGAGGAGATAGAAGCAACAGATAAAGCCCTAAAACAGATAGAATTTGAAGTGAAGGCCCAACAACTCTTTTTCCAATTAAGGGCTTATCAATTAGATAAACCAAAACTGGACAGGATTGAGGATAGAGGAAAGGGTAGGAAAAGAGTATTTATTTATTGAATTTTGTTGGACTAAATTCCATGATCTTGTAACTTTGTCTATTCCATATTTTTATGAAATTAAGAATGTAATCAAATGAATCCCAATGTAAGTATTACTTATCAATAACACTGGGCTTTCTAAATTTCATTTGTCAGACTCTGACTTTCTATTCCAATTGTAAACTTAATTGTATGGTTGATGTGCTTCAACTCCTCAATTTCGTCCTGAAGCCTGACTCAAACGCTTCCAAAGTATGGAATTTTCTTTTAAGAAAGGAAATCATTGCTTTACATTCCAATTCTAGGATTAACATATTCTACCTCGAATTAAACATTTTTGCTTCGAAGCACAGTCTACATGCATCAAAGTATTGAAACTTCTTTTAAGGATTGCACTGTTTTATTACAAAGGGTGAGTTCCTTTGTATCCTTCATTGCTTAACCAAATATTGGTTTTATGCCACTTAGAAGTCTAGAACAAACAAACCCTGGTTGCAGAATATTTCAAATTTTGCTTCGAATGCTTTTACTTTCAATAAGAAACTTAAAAACAAGTCTGTCTTTAATCCCCCTTGAAGTAAACAAACACCTGATCATTCCTGTATTCTTAGGTGTGAAATGTGCTTTGAAGTCAACTTCCTACTTTTGAAGCTCTAGTTGAATGTTTGTCACCTAATTTTCGCGCCAAAGCTTGGCTTCGAAGCCAAACATTTAATTTCGAAACCAATATTAGTATTTGAGATGCATTTTCCTCCCAAATTATCAACATTGAGAGAAGCTTTTCGTATCCGTAACTTCAAAACTTCTTTGTGAATTCTACCCATTTAAAATGATTGGATATTTTTCAGACAGAAAGGTTCAAAACCCTTTTATTCCGTGCTTCTAATTCTCTTGTTTGCCCAACACACAAACCCTTCATCTCTTTTGACTTCTCCTTCCTCTTACCCTCTTTCTCAACTTCATCTCCTGAAAAAACTCCTATCAATGGCTTCTTCTTCCTTAAAAATATCGGTTGTGGAGCTTGCGAGTCCATCCATTGCCTTAAAAAGGATCATTGCTGAAGAGTGTGAGAAATACAAGGCTAGTGGGAAAAGTGCTATCGACAGACGCATCTTCATTCCCCGTCACCATGAACAACAAGAATATGTGCTTGGGCCCATTTTTAAGGAGATTCCTACTAAACTCCCAACTTTGTATCCGTGTCTGGAAGATCATTGCCTCCTTTATGAAGGTCGTCTTGATTGGGGAAGCTGGAGGATGAACCGACCCCATCACTGCTGGCCCACAGTAAGACCAAAGTAGGAGGAATGGTATGATCGGGTCGTCCCTGATAGGACACTAGATCTTCAGGAGCTTTGCCTCTTCGACACTCTTCAATTGTCCAGGTTCACCATTTTAGAGGATCCATTTTTAATACCTACTGCTCTTTGTTTTTGGAATTCTACTTTCAATTTCTTCCAATTTAGTTGTGGGATGATTTCTCCTACTGTCCTTAATATCTGTCATCTGTTAGGATTATCCCCTATTGGTATCCCTATCAACCCCTTTTTCTCTTCCGTCTCTGAACGCATCCTATAGTGACTTTGTCAAGGTTGAGAACAAAAGAGAAGGCCTTGTCACTGATAGGGAATTTTTCTCCTTTTTATTATATTGGCTTTGCAAATTCCTCTTTTGTACTGTTTGTTAGATGATCATGCTTGAGTTTGCCCCTCTTGCCAAAGCCTTTGTTTTCCAAAGAAAGGTGGCCTTAGCTCCATATGTGTTGGGTCATGTTTATAGAGCTTGTTCTCTCTTTTGTGAAAAACCCATGGATGCCAATCAAGGAGGCCCATTTTGGATACTCCAACTTTGGCTTTTTGCATACTTTACTGATTTGCAATCTAAATGCTTAAAATTCTTGGTGCCAAATCCTACCACTCATGGTATGAAGTTAGCCAATGTTTCACTTTATCCTTCCAACTTTGCCTTCTATTTTTCTTTCTTTCACAAACTCCCAGCTTCCCCTTATTCGCACACATTCCACCCCTTCGAAACCACCAATATTGGCCTAGCCTGGCTGAGGACTTTTTTTGAGTGATAAGTCCTCATCTACGCCTCAGCACAAAAACATGTGGCCTTCTATTCTGATCCCCAGGGAACTATTTATTGGTACTATGAACCTCAGAGCTTGTAAGTGCATCTCTGAACCCTATTGTCCTGCCCAATTTACTAGGCAATTTGGACTCAAACAAGGGATCCCTATCCATCTCTGCAGTCAGTCCAATTTAAGCCTTGCCATTAGAGATTTGAAGATTCAAAAATCCAGATTAGAAGAAGCAACTTCCAAATTTATGCAAGATCTAATTGACTTTGAGTACCTACCCTTCATACCTCAAAGCAATATACTGAAAATGTGCCAAAACTGGTGGATGGCCAATATAGAGGTGCACTTGGCCATTCCTCCTCAGGATCTGTTAATGGTACAAGACGTGCCTCAAGCCAAATCTAAAGGGACTGGAGTGGTTACTCCCTCCACTGCTCATGCTATCTCAATTCCCACCGTGGCTACTACAAAGTCTGCTTCTATTGCCTCAACTCCTCCTAGAGTTACTCGGGCCACTTCAAAGAAAAGGATGCAATGCTGCTTCTTTTCTTTTCTCCTTTTATGATACTTTTTCCTTTTACCTATAGTTCTTTCTTTGGTGCAGGTGGCGTAGGCGCCTCACAAGGAGACTCTCCTCAAAGAGTTCAAGCTTTAAATCTCCTTAAGAGCAAGCAAAAACAACAAAGGAAAAAAAAGCTTTTACTTGATCCTAAAGACAGGGTACCTGAGGCTTACATAGAGGAAGAGGAAGAAAAAAAAGAGCATGAGGCACCATTAAAAAGAAAGAAGAAAATGACAGTTTCTTTTTCTGATTTCACTGGAGACCTTATTCACGAAACATCTGTTAAAGAGTGGAAGCGGAACATTCTAAATAAATCATTGTGTTCCAAAGGGCTGAGAAGATAAGGCAACAGCAAATGCTTAGGGATAAAGTTGCTGCTGCTAATGAACTCCAAAGAGAAGCTGCAAGGAAACAACAAATTGCTGAACATTATACCCTTCGCAGCTCTCCAACCATTGTTGCTACTTCTGGAACCAGTAATTTCTTTTCATGTCTCTAATTTCCTTTCTCAAGTCCTTGATACTGAAAGTTAACATTACTTTGTATTTCTTCTTTTGCAGCAACGACTATTCTGTCTTCTCCTTCAATAAGGACTTCTCCAGTTTCATCTGAAGTTGAAAGACCTCGAAATGTGGAGCCTATGCAAGCAATACTCCCACTCTCTGGTGCTACACTTTTCATACCTTGCTTGAGGCAAAGCATTCATGTATCCCTATCCTTTGGCTTAACTCCATACCTTTCTCTTCTCTCTTTTAACGCTGCCCAATTTATTCTCCCTTCAAGCCTTGCTACCCCTTCCTTTCCTGAGGAAATTCCAGTTATTACTTCATCTCCAATGATAGTTGATTCCCTTAGAGAAGACACTGGTAGCTCACCAGTTCCTTGTCCACTAACCCTATCTAGCTCTAATCCCTCTTCTCTTGACTTACTGGTAGCCAAAACTATGGAAACTGCTAAGGATACTTCATCTTCCTCTCCTATCCCTATGCAGCCATCTCCTCTTTCTACCAGAACCCCTTCTGCACCAACCATGTCAACGGAAGAGGCAGACATTTTCGAGGCTAGACTAGCTAGCCTTTTTGACATGCATTTCTACCATTCCACCAGCTAGCAACAAAACTGAGCCATTTGTTCTTGCTAATTCTCTCTTAGAAATTTTTTAGAGCTCTTTCTCCACCAGTAGGACTTCCTTGCCTTCATTAGATTTGGTCAGCTATTTGGAGTTTCTGACACTCTTCTCGAGGATCCCCTTCAAAGCCTTGCAAAGGCCTATTATCAAGAATGGTTTCCTCCAATGCGGCAAGGTTGTTGAGTAATCCAGCATGACTATTTCAAGTCATTTATCTCAGGCAGCAGCTACCATTGACTTTTATATCAACATCTGCCATGTCGCCAAAGCTGCAGAGGAGAAATTATTGAAAAAATAGAAATTCGTTTCCCAGATACATGCTGAAGTGTCTGAATTGAAGGAACAACATTCCTCTTTCTCCTAATTTTCAGCTCAACTGTTGGAGAAGAAAGCTCAACTAGAAGAAGAGTTATCAGTAGTTAACTTGGCTTTGGATCAAATTGCCACCAAGCTACAAATTACCAACCAAGGATTGGCTGATCGAAAGCGGGAAATGACTACAGCCATCCAGTTGTTCCCATCTCTTAAAAGTAGAGAGTCAATTGTAAAGGAACAATTGAAATATTGTATTGACTTTTGGGGCAGTCTATGACTGCATGTATTCAAACCTTTATGAAATGAATTCTTTATTCATTGAATGTTTTCATGCTTTTCTTGTTTTAGCACTTGCTATACTCCTTGTGTTCCCCACATAGTTGGATAATAAAGTTTCAAATACCTGCCATTAATTTTCTTAGGGTGCACATAGCCATTTAAATTTCTTAAATGATATGTTCCCCAAGGCACAACTCTGTGAACTTGATATGGTCCTTTACAATTAGGTGACCATTTGCCAAACTTATGGCTTTTAATCCCTATTAGGAGTATGATCTTCCATACCAAATCACTTTCATCAAAGCTAATGTGCTTGACTTTTTTATTATAGTTTTTGGCTGCTTTCTTCTTTTGGAAAATAATGCTATTTAATGCCAAAATTTTAGCTTCATCCACATTCTCTAATTCCAAGCAGATACTCTGATGGTACTGCTCATGAACTAATTGATCCTAGCATCTTGTTAGACTTATTTATTTTGATGATTTATTTAATTATGTTTTCATTTATTTGAAAGAGAAAAATAGAATCCAAAATTTATTTTGATGATTTATTAAAATATATTTTAATCAAAATTTATTTTGATAATTTATTTGAAAGAGAAAAATAGAATCAAATTTTATTTTAATGATTTATTTAAAAGAGAAAAATAGAATCAAAATTTATTTTATCCCATTATTTCTTACCTAAACCTTTATCTTAAATGTTGTTAGAATGTATTTAATATTTGATTAAATCGGGAGTTTAAACAGCCAAAAAGAAAGGTTCAAACAGCCTAGCACAGCAGCAGGCCAAAAGGTTCAAAAGATTCAAGTGGAAGATATTCAAATTAGTAATGATGGAAGTACAATGGCTATAAACGGTTATAAAGGTTCAAAAGGCCAAAAAGTTCAAAAGGTTCAAGTGGAAGATATTCAAATTTGTAATGATGGAGTGGAAGATATTCAAATTGGTAATGATGGAAGTACAACGTCTATAAACGGCTATAAATTCAAATGACTACAACGGCTATAAATGACTATAAATTCAAATGAATACAACGGCTATAAACGGTTATAATTTTCATTATATATAACAAAGCCTCTAATGTAAAAAAGTGACAAAAAAACCTGAAAATATTCTTTGATCTATAATCACTCACATCTATTCTCAGAAATTATACACTGAGCCTTATAGCATTAAGCTCAAAACTTCATTTTATATATCTATCTTTGAGAGATATTTATTGTAAGCTTTCTTTGAAAGCAAAAATACCATTTCATCTTGTAAAAGTGTTGCAAAAACTATGTTCTTGAAATCTTGAGAGTGATTGTGAATCACTTAAGATTTGTAAGGGTTTGGGCTTGTGAAGTCTGTGTAAAATCCATGGAGGATTGCTCCATTTGTAAAGAGGTTGCAAGCACTCCTGTGAAGCTAGAAGATAGTGGAAAATCTCAAGTGAAGCTTGAGGAGTGGATGTAGGCTTGGTTGAAGCCGAACCACTATAAATCTGTTTATCTCCTCTTCCCTAATCTCTTTACTTTTATACTACTGCTAGAGCTATCTAATATTCATGTGTTAATCATTTGATTTACCCTATACGTTAGTTATACTTCATTGTTATTTTGCTTGGTCATTTACTGCTAAGTTCATCATTGTGTTTGTTAATAATTTGTTGTACTAGTAGTTAATTTTATTGGGGTATTATTAATTTTAATTTGTAGAAACCTAATTCACCCCCCTCTTAGTTTGCTTTTTGGGTAACAATTGGTATAGGAGCCTGGGGCTCCTGTTTAGATTTAACAATCTTGAGTTTCTGATCCATGGCAACCATGTATTCTACTTACTCTGCTGTAAGACAAGCTAGCAATAGACCACCTCTCTTTGATGGTAGTATTTACATTCAGTGGAAAGAAAAAATGACTTTGTATATTCAAGCTACCAATTATGTTTTGTGGCTCATTATCACTAAAGGTCCTAAATCCCTATCAAGGGAGTAGACCATATTAGTGTGCATAAACTTGAGGATGAATTTGATGAGCATGATTATAAACTCCTTCAATCTAATGCTAAAGCCAAGCTTATTCTTATGTGTGGACTAGATGCAAATGAGTACAATAGAATTTCTGGGTGTATTACTGCTAAAGAGATTTGGGATAAACTTGAAATCACCTATGAAGGAACTAGCCAAATAAAAGAGTCTCGGATTGACATGCTTATTCATGATTATGAACTCTTTACTATAGAATCGTTTGAATCTATTTCTGAGATGTTTTATAAATTTACCAATATTATTAATGCTCTAAAATCTCTTAGTAAATCTTATACTAATCGTGAGCTTGTGAGAAAAATACTTAGGTCTTTGCCAAATGAATGGGAAGCTAAGGTTACAGTTATCCAAGAAGCAAAAGACCTAACAAAATTAGGCATTGAAGAACTCCTAGGCTCACTCATGGCTCATAAACTTTCAATGATGGATGGCAACGAAAAGGAAGCCATTTGGGGAGAAAATGATGGAGTAGCCAACTTGTGTCTCATGGCTCTTGGAGAAAAGAATTCACTCAAGATGAGGTAATTTCTAATTATGTAGAACTTGGAAGTGTTTTCAATGAATTACATGACATGTTTGTGTTGAGAATTCTAAATTAAAAAAATTAGTTACTTCTCTTTCAAATGATGTGGATGTTTTGAAAATGAAAAATGCTACTTTGAAAAATGACTTTATGTCTATTGCCAATGAAAAAAACATTTTGAAAAACAATGTTGAGGATTTAAACAGAACTCTTGAAAATTTTGTAAAAGGAAAAGAAAACCTCAACAAGCTTCTTGGAAATAGAAATATGTTTTTGACAAAGTAGGCATTGGTTTTGATCCTCCTAAACTTTTTATGAGATTAAATGTTCTTGAGACTAATCCCTGTGGACCCAAGAAAGTATGGGTACCAAGAAAGAAATCAAGATATTTTGTAGGTAGAATCTCAAAGAACACCAAGGACTTCGAGACGAAATGCGCAATAAGAGTGTTCAATCTAAATAACAAAATCAACTCCTACAAGAAAAAAAATGATGAAATGAAAATCACCAAGATAAACAATAGAGGTAATATATGGGTGACGATTTCAAAGAGGTAAATGAAGGTATAACTCCTAACACACCTTTAAGCTTAAAGTTCTATATTCTTTAAGGTGTGATTTGTGTACAATAGGTTGAGTCTAATCATTGCTTCCATGTAACCAAATTGTACTAAGTTTGCTAAGTCATGTTCTGCTAGTTTCTTTTAAACTTTCATTGAACTAAAAAATGAGAATTATATTATTTTGATAAATGTCTATTAGAATATGAATGATTCATGTGTTCATTAACATTGTATATCATGTCATCCATTGCTATGAAAAAGAGATAAGAAGTGATAAATATTTTTTGTGAACAATCCTTTTCACATCTTATATCTGACTTCATGCTAATATGTTAATTCCTTTTTGAGTCATATATTTGTAGAATCAATTTTGATGTCATAGCATGTTTTTGAGATGTATACTATCTATATTTTGAATTGTACATTTATGATCTCAAGAAAATGCTCAATATGAAAATTTCATGCTTATATGCTTTACATTGGAATATTTGAATGAGTTATGAAATTCGTTGATTATGATCCATCAACAATGTCTAAACGAAAAGAAGTATCATACCTTTGTAGAGACATTGCATCTATCCTATTGAATATCTTTTGAATATGGATTATATTGACATACATCTCATGAAATGCTTTTGATTGATAAATTGTTGAATTAATTGTTTATAGCATTCATGTTGTGTTCCACATTGAGTAAAATGTTTTATCACACTTGAGTATGTGGATTGAATTGATAAAAATGCCTCTTGATAATGTTATGTGATTAAATGAGATTGTTGCATCATTTTTTAATAAAACAAATAGCATAACACAATTTTCTTATGCATATTATGCTATGTGCAACAACTTGAAATTCTGAAAAATAGCATTCCAAACTCTTGTTTGATCATTGAATTATTTTTCACTTTTTGAGTTTGTGATAAGAAGTGATTTGTGCTGTATTTTTATTGAATATAGTGATTGTTCTATGAATGCTACATTTACACAAATCACATTAGAAAATGGTAGCACCAACTCAGGGGGAGAAATCATTTTGCTGACATACTTGTTAAACCCTTTTGAGATGAACTCCTCATGAAAGAAAATTGAAGATTTAAAAGCTTCCATCTCTTGAACCTAACATATGCCTCATATACTCTCTTAAGCTTTTGAGGTAAAAATTCTATCTTATATCCTTTGAACTAATACTGTTATTACTTTGATATGAAAAAGATTGATTGTTCTTCCTATGATTTGGAATGTATACTCTTTGATGATGCTCTTGCCTAAGAATCATGCCTATGCTTAAATGTGTACTATATATTGAAATTCATGATTTTTCTTGGCATATGGATTTCTATACCTTGAACATGCTTCATTTTTTGGAATTACATTAGCACCGGGAGATTATATTGAGTTTAACCTATTATAAGCAATATTTGGTTTCTACATAATGCTTAAGCTACGATTGTTAAATCTTCCAGATTACATATTGGTATCCTTGGTAGATTGCATGTTGGTATTATTTTGGCATCCTTATTGGTAACATTTGGCATCCTATTTGATATTATTGACGAGAACATTTCAGTTATGAGCTTTCATTGATCATATCTCCTATTGATTTTGCCAAATAAAACAAGGGGAAGAATTTAAAATTGATTATTTTTTAAAATCCCCTCAGTTTCTATTCTGTTTTTGATATCAAACTTATGGGTTTGCACCTTCACATGTTACTATTTTTTATTTTTTGCCCATTATTGTTAAATGGTATGAGCTTCAATTGTATGATCATTATGTGCTATCATTTTTTTGGTATCATAGAGCTACCATGATATAGATGATTATTTGTGTTATAATGAGACTTACATTCTTTCATCCTATATGTTGTACCATACTCCCTCCTTGTACTTGATTTTGTTGAAAATGTCATCGGGAGAGAAAAAGAGACTTGATTGTTTTAGTATCCCTGATTATTTTGGTATCTCTATGCTTTTGGTATCTTAATTCTTACAACATGACCTTTGAGCTGATTAGTTGTTGATAATGTAAGAGGAAGATCGTTTTCCTCAAGGAAGAGTGACTTGAACTTTAGCTCCATATTTATGCTCCTTCTTGGCAACCTTGTTTGATCTATGCACTGTTATGTCTATTATAATCTTGAGATTGGTATGCTCTTGCTAAGAAATTGAGAATTAGATCATGCTCAAATGCTTCTCATATACTCATTAACAATTTGGTCTCTCATTATTATTTTTTGTTTGGGTTTAATTTTCTTATTTTTTTTCTTTGCTTTTTAATTTCATTTTTCAGTACTTAAACAAAAACACAACAACAAATCAAAATAAAAATATTTACATTAAAAAAAAAATCAAAAAAAAAAACACCCTTCATTTTTTTTACGGCCACACGTCGATCAAAATAAACATAAAAAAAAAATAAAAAACCCTTCATTTTTTTCCGGCCATACGCCAATCTTACTTACTCGCCTCTTCCAACGTTTTCTTCTTCTTTTTATTACCTTGGACGACCCTTGACACCCCTGTCCCCATGCTTTCGCCGAGAGCGACGACTCCCCGCTGACTATCAAAGGCCAAGAACGACGTTGCTCAAAATCGGGCCATGAAGGTGGTCTTCTGTTTAAGCTCTTTATTTTCAACCTTCAGTGCGCCTATCTCAGCTCGTGCATCCTTGTACATGCGTTGGAGCAGAGAGAGTTGGACGTTGACCTGATACAGCTCATTCGTCCTGTTCTGCAATCAGTGAGCCAATTTTGTGACTGCCGTCACCGTTTCCATACAGGACGTCAGTGTGAAATGATTAGCATCTATGTCAGATTGAGCTGCCATGATTTGCTCAATCGACATCATAGAAAGATTAGGAAGAGGAATGACAAGAAGAGTAGGAGTAAGGGCACTCGGTCCAGCAGAGCTTATGGGATCGTTCAGGTCCAGAAATAGAGTGAGGGGACGAGATGAGGAAGCCATGGTTTAGAGGTGAGAGGTGTAAAAGAAATAAGTTGCAGAGAAATATAAGCAAATAGACTGAGGTTTGGCCTTCTCCGTTCAGTTTCTTTTTTTTTTTTTTGTCTCTCGATGAGAAAAAAGAAACAGGCGAGAGTGGTGAAGAAGAGATAAAAGAGAATGGTGAAGAAGAAAATGGAAGAGTGTGTGATTAAGAAGAAGGCAAAAGAGAAGAAGACAAGGAGGGAAAGGGAGCTGAGGCGCGTACAAATAGAGACCTGCTTTTGTCAGCCAATGACGCAAAAGTGAGGCTGCGTGTCAAATGCGTTTATCGAAGAACAAAGAGAGACGCGGGCCAGTTGTATGTGTATGCATATATGTATATATATGTTTTGAATTGTATAGATGCCATTTATCACTATCATTCTCCTCCTCTTCCTCCAATTTCTGACCCGTGATTTCCTTTTGATAATGTCACAGAGGAAGAAATTATATGATGTTATGTATTATGGTATTATTTTCAAACTAATCTGATGTTATGTATTTATAGTTTGATATCTTAATCTTATATAATGTTGTTGATTAAAGCTTATTTATTACACATGTGCTAACCTATGTATTTAGAAATGAATTCAAGGAGCATTACTTAAAGGGGAGCCTTTCTTACTCCCAAATCAAATCAAAACATCATTATGTGCCACCATCAGAAAGGGGGAGATTGTTAGACTTATTTATTTGGATGATTTATTTAATTATGTTTTAATTTATTTGAAAGAGAAAAATAGAATCCAAAATTTATTTTGATGATTTATTTAATTATATTTTAATCAAAATTTATTTTGTCCCATTATTTCTCCCCTAAACCTTTATCCTAAATGTTGTTAGAATGTATTTAATATTTGATTAAATCAGGAGTTCAAACAACCAAAAATAAAGGTTCAAACAACCTAGCATAGCAGCAGGCCTAAAAGTTCAAAAGGTTCAAGTGAAAGATATTCAAATTAGTAATGATGGAAGTACAATGGCTATAAACGGCTATAAAGGTTCAAAAGGTTCAAGTAGAAGATATTCAAATTTGTAATGATGGAGTGGAAGATATTCAAATTTGTAATGATGGAAGTACAATGGCTATAAACGGCTATAAATTCGAATGACTATGTAAACACCCCATTTTTTACCGACCTTAAGACTCAGACATCATCGATTGAGCGCTCGGTGATGACGCGTGTTGTGCTCGTTCTGAGGTTATAGAGTCTCGGCTGAGGGCCTTTCCTCCGAACCTCGGGACTCTTTTGTGTTTTGTCTCGGTTTGCGAACTAGGTTCTGTTTTCTCTTCCCGAAGGGAGGGAGAGGTCTCGTAGACCATCTCTCAGTGGTCGTAGGCTACTTTTCGTGGTCGTAGACCACTGTTCCCGTTTGGAGACCAGTTTTCGGTTTTCGGAGTCGTCGGCCGTGCACCTCGGTTCGGGACCGCTTAACTTTCTCCATTTGGCACGGTTTTTGGAGAGCTTGAACATTTTGAACCTTTGTTTTAGCTTCTTGAGGAAGATTGAACCTTTTGAACCCTTGTTTTAGCTTCTTGAGGAAGCCTGAACCTTTTGAACCTTTGTTTTAGCTTCTTGAGGAAGTTTGAACCTCTTGAACCTTTGCTCTAGCTTCTCCAAGAAGCTTGAACCTTTTGCTCTAGCTTCTCCAAGAAGCTTGAACCCTCTTGTTTCTCTATAAGAGAGGGCCTCCCTCTCCTTTAGAGAGGTTGAAAAAAAATTGTCTAAGGAAAAACACATATATCTCTCTATATCTCTACATTCTAGACTTAGAACGGGTGTTTGTTCTTGGCCTTTAACACCACACCTCATAGCCACACACCTCCACCATTGATCTAAGGTTCTTGAAGGGTCTTGAGAGGTCTCAAAGAGCTGGTTTTTGGTCCAAGAAGCTGCTGGTTTTGCTGAAGCTACAAGGGTAACACACTATTCCCTCTTTTAAGCTTTGTTTTGCTCCATCTTTTAGCCATACTTGCAAGCATATTTGAGCTTTGGTGTAAAATGAAAAAAGTCTTTTTTTGAGGTTCTTTCATGTTTGTTTAAGGTCACTTTGTTGTTGGGGGTCATCTACCCCCTTGCATGCTTCGTTTTGCCTTGTTTTGAGCCATGCATGAAAGCCTTTGTATTGGTCTTTGTTTGGCCTTTTGACCATTGAAATCCAGCGGATTTTCAGTGGTTAATAGGCTATTTTGAGAGTCAAAATCAGAGAGGGGTGACCCACTCTCTCCTTGTCTTGTTTTCTAGCATATTTGGCCTAACAAAGGAGCCTATACTTGCATGCCTCCAAGCCTTGTTTCAGGCCTTTTTTGGTGGTTTTTAGGACCTGCATAAGCTCTATCCAGAGCTGATTTTTATCAAAGGAGCATGTCATTCTTGCATGCATTGACCATGTTTCAGTGGGTTTTTGGGCTTTATTTGGCATGTCATACCTCTATCTTATGCTGGTTTAGTGGCCTCTTGAATGCTTCACATGCTTGTAGTGTAAATCCTCTTCACTAGTTTGTAATGCATGTTGTTTTGGCGTTTGATTCTAGCATATTTTGGCCATGTTCTAAACCGATTTTGTACATGTTTTGGACTGCCTTAGCTCTATTTTTAGGCCTCATGGTCGAATGATGTTTGCTATGCATGGTTGTAGTTCAATACCCTTGTCTAGCTTTGAGTTTTGAAGCCTATTGCATGCGTATTTTGAGATGTTTCCATGTTTTAGCATCATTGTGAATCATATTTCAGAGCTTATATGTGTTCCATATTCCCATGTTTTCCACTTTTTAAATGTGTTTGAGAGTTATACATGAATACCTTATTTTTGGACCATTGCATGAGCTTCATTTCCATGCTTTGCGAGCCATCATTTTAGTCCATATTTGTTACTATTTTGGCCTGCATAGGGACTGTTTGAGGCTGGTTTGGCCATTTGAGTATTGCTTTGCATGCCTATAGTGTAATCCACTTCACTAGTTTTGGTATTTGGGCCATCTAGCATGCATTGTGTGAGGTGTTTGCATGATTCGAGACCATCTTGCATGTCATTTCAGAGCTAGAAAATATGTGATTGTATGCCATATTTCATGCTTACCATGCTTTGGTGGAGTTGTGCTTTGTGCCTTAGGTTTGGCCCCTTGCATTTGTGCATGTTTGCATGTGTGTTGTTGCTTCATTTTCATCATGTATGGCCACTAATTTGAGTGTGGCTGAAGCCCATTCATTTTAGTTTAAGTCCATCTTGCATTATGTATGCCATATCCATGTTGTCGCATGCTTGATCGTCGCATTGTGTATGCCTTGTTCATGTCTTCGTGCATGTCCATCTTCGTATGTGCATTGTGTATCCCATATAGTTCATGTGCATTGAGTATGCCATTCTTAGTTCATAGCATTGTGTATGCTAGTTGCAGGTTTGCATATCATCCCTCACATGCTAGCATGATTAGGTTGCATTGCGTTTAGGGTTGCATGCTAGTCGTATTGTGTATGCCATGTATATTGCATTGTGTTTGGAATAGGGTTTAGTCCAAACACAGAAAACGAGAGACGTTTCGTACTCCAAGTGACGAAACGTGCCTCGATTCTCGGTCGCCGACACTCCGGATTACCCATGATGGAGTTTAGGCCTTGTTGTTTATATGTGCATTCATTTTACATCGAGTCGCAATCCGACTCCTTGGCCATCATGCATCGAGATGCATAATTGGTGGCACGAGGATCGAGGACTACACTACCTGGAGCTTGTGCAATGATAGGGAGAGTGGTCATGCACACATATGTTGAAAATACTTTGCCATGCCCCTTTCTCACTCTCTGTTGCAGCAAACCGGAAACCAGCAGCAAAAACTGGTCAGCAGCGTTCTGGAGCTTTGTACAATGTTCTGGGACCAGTTGCAAACAGAGGCAAATCGGGGCATTGCGATGGATTTCCCGACAAGGCGACTTGAGCATGCATGCATTCCTATCATTCGGAACAGAGCTGAGGCAGTCCATTTTGTTTAATTTGCATGCTAGTTTCCTTACTTACTTAGTTAATTCGTTAATTAATTAATGTTGTGTAATAATTAGTTTAATTAGCTTAGATTAGCTAGTTTATTCTATACTATTCATTCGGACCCTCCGAGGAGGGCAATGTTACAATAAGTGTGCGTGTGTGTGTGATGCATGTCTTCCAACCCCACGTCTTTCTCCCTTTTATTTACTAGCTTATGATGGTTAGTTTAGGGCACGTTTCAATTAGCATACTTATGCTCGCATGTTTGCATCCATTTATCTGTCTTGCATGCACCGGGCTCGGCGCATCATACTAACCGCATTGTATTTCAATTCCGAGTTGAATACGTGTATCAGTTGTTGCATTTCATATGTCATTTTAGAATAGCCAAGCCTATCTTAGTTGCATTTTTGCATGTGTTGCATTAGGCATTTCAGCATAGTTAGGATTCATGCATGATTTCTAATTAGCTTCTTTCTTCGGCTTGGAGTACTCAGTAAGTATTTATGCTTTAGCATCCTTGCATGCGTGTGAGTGACTGCCATGATAGCATGCTTACCATAAGGCTATTTGCTTATGTAATATAGCATAGTTAGGATTCATGCATGATTTCTAATTAGCTTCTTTCTTCGGCTTGGAGTACTCAGTAAGTATTTATGCTTTAGCATCCTTGCATGCGTGTGAGTGACTGCCATGATAGCATGCTTACCATGAGGCTATTTGCTTATGTAATATAACTGCTTGAATGCCTGTGGATGAAGGTTGGATTATTTGAATTGGAACAATTCACCAATTGAGAGTTTTAAGCCCACTTGAGAGTGGCAAAATCATGTTTTCTTAAGCCCACTTGAGGGTGGTAAATTCACGTCTTAGCCTACTTGCGAGTAGCACCATCAAACCATCTTTCAAATAAACAAACATGAAATGTTTTGTTCTAACTCAAATGATGCAATCTATACTTGTATGTTGTGTGCATCACATAGTAATTCTAGGCTAATAACCGGAATAAGAGTACATAATGTTTTCAAAACTCGACATCGTGGTTAGTAGAGGCCGATCTTTGATCGGGCGAGCAGGGGTGCTCACGAAGTCACCTTCCCCAATCGTACCCAAGTTCCCGAGCCGAGGCAACTTTGGTGATGACGGACACGTGGCCTTAGGCATGAGTCAGGGTTTCCTAAATTCCCCAAAATAAAATATTTAGGTGGCGACTCTGTATCTGGCAAAACAGTTCATGTTTGACACTTCTTTCTAAAAATCAGTTTTTCAAAACGACTTGCTAGATTTGGGACTCTTTGATGATTCATCGGTCTTGCATTGCACTCTGCGAGATTAGATACAGGACCGTGACATTAAGTCCAAACAGTAGTAAGCCCCAATGAACAAAACGGGATTTCCTCCCGGGACGTTCGGGGACGTCTACAGACTACAACAACTATAAACGGCTTTAAATTCAAATGAATACAACGGCTATAAACGGCTATAATTTTCTTTATATATACCAAAGCCTCTAATGTAAACAAGTGACAAAAGAACCTAAAAATATTTTTTGATCTATAATCACTTACATCTATTCTCAGAAATTATACACTGAGCCTTATAACATTAAGCTCATCTTTCCTATGTGAAATTTACAGAAAAATCAAAGCTTCATTTTATATATCTATCTTTGAGAGATATTTATTGTAAGCTTTCTTTGAAAGAAAAAATACCATTTCATTTCGTAAAAGTGTTGCAAACACCGTGTTCTTGAAATCTTGAGAGTGATTGTGAATTACCTAAGATTTGCAAGGGTTTGGGCTTGTGAAGTCTGTGTAAAATCCGTGGAGGATTACTCCATTTGTAAAGAGATTGCTAGCACCCCTGTGAAGCTAGAAGATAGTGCAAAATCTCAAATGAAGCTTGAGGAGTGGATGTAGCCTTGGTTGAAGCCGAACCACTATAAATCTGTTTGTCTCCTCTTCCTTAATCTCTTTACTTTCTTACTACTGTTGTAGCTATCTAATATTCATGTGTTAATCATTTGATTTACCCTGTATGTTAGTTATACTTCATTGTTATTTTGTTTGGTCATTTACTGCTAAGTTCATCATTGTGCTTGTTAATAATTTGTTGTACTAGTAGTTAATTTTATTGGGGTATTATTAATTTTAATTTGTAGAAATCTAATTCACCCCCCCCCCTCTTAGGTTGCTTTTTGGGTAAAGCATCTCACCCTCAAGGACTTGATGTTAATTTCTACAGGTAACACTGTATCATGCCCATATACTAAGGCATAAGGAGTAACCCCTGTACTTGATCTTGGAGAAATTCTATAGGCCCATAATACATCCAGCAGTAAGTTATGTCAATCCTTGGGATTGTCTTCCATAACTCTCTGTATTCCTTTCTTCAAAGACTAATTGGATGATTCTGCCTAACCATTTGCTTGTGCATAATAGGGGGTGGAATTAACAAGGCTAATTCCAAACTCTGCCGCGAAAGACTTTACCATGTTTCCATCAAATACAATTTCATTATCCATAGTTATGGTTTGTGGAATGCCAAACTTGTGGATCAGATCCTTAATAAATCTAATAACCTCAGTTTGGTCCACAGCCTTATATGGTTTAGTTTTCACCCACTTAGTGAAGTAATCTGTGGCCACTAAGATGAAACAATGGTGCTTCGAAGAGGGTGGATGTATTTTCCCTATCATGTCTATAGCCTAAAATCTAAATGGCCAAGGTTTCACAACTACATGTAAATCAGTTATTGGCACATGTCTTATCACGCCATGCTTTTGGCATGCATGGCAACCTCTAGCATACTCTATACAATCTTTAAGAATGGTAGGCCAATAGTAGGAATGCCTTTGAAGCAACCATCTCATCTTCACACCAGGCTGACGAGCACCATAAATACCTTCATGAACTTCAGCCATGGTTGTTAATGCTTCTTTCAGCCCTAGACATTCCAATAACAATCCATCTACTCCTCTTTTGTAAAGAGCATTACCACACACTATGTATTACATGGATTGTAATTTGATCTTTCTGCTAGCTTTCGAAGATGGGCCAGTTAGGTACTGCATTATTGGATGCCTCCAATCTTGATCTTGTAAATCATTATGATTGACTTCTAACACCACATTCCTTTTAACTAAATGTGGTATTAATTTTTGATATGTTGCTTGACTTACGTTCATTTGAGTGGCATCTCTTTTTCTGAAATTCGAAACTTTCTAAGCTACATCATTAGCTTTGTTATTCATGAATTTTGGGATATAAGTCACATTTGCTATTTGAAATTGAGAAAACAAATGTAATGCAAAAACATAGTATGACAACATACTTGCACTTTGACATTTGAAAATTCCTTTAATTTGGTTTACCACCAATTGAGAATCCCCAAATATATCAACTGCATAGGCTTGTAATCCAATAGGCATTTCCAGTCCCATTATTAAAGCTTCATATTCAGCTTGATTATTAGAACAAGTACTTTCATCAACTCTGAAGCCATGTGTGGTTTCTAACCCCTGTGGTGACTTAATTACCACACCAATTCCAGTTAGACCATTGGCCTTTGATCCATCAAACCACATTTGACATGGCTTAACATTAACCACACCAAGATCCATTATCTCTTGGCTTTCTGTCTAACATGGATGATCTTCCAAGAAATTAGTTAAAACTTGTCCTTTTACTACTTTTGGGGGGACATATTCTAGATGGAATTCTGATAAAGCTAGTATCCATTTGTCAATTCTTCCTCTCAACATAGGTCCAGACAACATATATTTAATAAAATCTGTGGTTGCAATTACAAAGACAGTTGTAAGCAAAAGATAGTATCTTAGTTTCATTGCAACAAAATACAATGTAAGGCACAGCTTTTCTAAAGCTGAATATTTACATTCACAAGAATTTAAGAACCTACTAAGGTAATAATCTGCTTGCTCTTTGCCTTCTTCATTGTCCTGGGCTAAGAAAACTCCCAGTGAATCTTCTGCTACAGCAATATACAACTTCAAGGGCTTATCACCTTTTGGTGGCATTAGTACTAGAGGCTTGGCCAAGTAGACTTTGATTCCTTCGAAAGCAGTTTGATGCTCTGTTGTCCACACAAACTCCTCTTCATCTTTCAACCTTAATAAGGAAGAAAATACTTTAGTTTTTCCTGCATTATTAGAAATAAATCTTCGAAGAAAATTAACCTATCCAAGGAATTTTTGTACTTCTTTCTTACTTGATGGAGGCTTGGCTTCAATGATAGCTTTGGCTTTGTTTTGATCAATCTGTATTCCCTTCTTGTGTACTACATAGCCCAAGAAGTTTCCAGTTGATACTCCAAAAGCACATTTGAGAGAATTAAGCTTCAACTGGAACTTTCTCATTCTTTCAAAAGTTGCTTCCAAGTGAAACAAATGTTCCTCCATGGATTGGGACTTCACTACAATGTCATCAACGTAACACTCTAAATATCCTCCAATGAGATCATGAAAGATAATGTTCATAGCCCTTTGATATGTAGCCCCAGCATTTTTCAAGCCAAATGGCATTTTAACCCATTCGAAGGTGCCAATGTTCCCAGGACATCTGAATATTGTCTTATGGATATCCTCTTCTGTAATGCAGATTTGGTTATAACCAGAGTACCCATCCATCATTGAAAAAATCTTGTGCCCTGCTGAACTATCCATCAATAAATCTACTATGGGCATAGGTTACTCATCTTTTGGAGTTGCTAAATTCAGGTTTCTGAAATCGATGCATACCATCATTTTACCATTCTTCTTAACTACAGGCACAATATTGGATAGCCATTCAACATACCTGGCTATTCTAATAAAGCCTGCCTTAAGGAGCCTAAGAATTTCCTCTTTGACCTTCTAAATCACTTCAGGACTCATCCTTCTTGATTTTTGCTTGTATGGCTTGAAATTAGGCTTCATAGGGAGCCTATGTTCTACTAATGACCTATCCAATCCTGGTAGTTCATTATAAGAACATGCAAAACAATCTTTATGTCTCTTTAAGACCATCAACAATTGTTCCCTGTCAAGAGCACTTAACCAAGCACTAATGTAGGTGGGTTGTTGTGTAGAACATTCCCCTAAGTTAACCTCTTCCAAGGGGTCTTGTATCTAAGAACTCACTGATGCTTCTTTTTTAATTTCTTCTGTCTTCAAAGCAATTTCTTTGCTTTGTTCTACTCCTATTTTCTTTGATTCAACATCTTTGTCCTCCTCCTCATAGACAAAATCTGTCCATAAGGCTTCTTCCTCCTGTATTTCCTGGACTTTTGTTTCGATGTCCAATGCACAATATTTATCAAAGGCCAAAAACTTGACCTGTTGCTGCTCCTGCTTACAGCCAACTGTTTAGTGTCTGGTTTTGCACCAAACACTTGTGTTTTGCCTTGGAAGGGCAGGGAATGCCTTGTGAGGCATCCCCACACACCACCGGCAGTGGCTAGAGGTCACCGGCTGGTTTTTGCTGCCATCGGCACTTTTTGTTGCCGGTCGGCACTCTTTGTTGCCGGTCGGCACTCCTTTTTGCCAAAATGGCATCTTTGGCCGGCGGACTACTGTGCATCTGCTTTTGCAGATATTTTATCACAGCTGTCTTGCTTTTTGCTCCCCTCCATACACCTGTATGGAGGGATCTCTCTCTTGGAAACTTGTCTTGTAAGCTTTACAAGACAAGAAGCTCTATAAGAGAGAGCTTTGTCTCTTGGCTTTAGGGTTAGAGACACTTGAGAGAGTTAAGATACTTTTAGACAACCATTTTTAGGGTTTTGAGTTCTAGGGTTAGAAACAATACACTTTCTATCTCTATTTCTCCCTCTTGTGTGTGTTAAAGTGCATTTGTGTCTTACTATTGCACACAAACACATAGTGTTTCACCTTCACTTAGCTACTGAGGTTCTAAGAGGTTGGTTTTGAAGTTTTGGAGCTGTTTTCAACCTAGAAGGAGCTGTTGGAGCACCATTGTTGAAGGGGTCTTCAAGGGTAACAATTTTGCCTCTTTATTCCCCAATCTTGCATTGTATTTCTACCTGTCTTAAAATCATTTTTGAGCTTAGTGTATAATACAAAAAAGTTCTGTTTTTTAGCCCTCTTAATTGTTTGTTTAGAGTGTTTTGTGGTTTGGAGGGGTGGAGGTGTTGAACGCCCTCTTAGGCCTTGGAAAGGCCCATTTTGTGCTATTTTGAGTGAGTTTCGAGACTTTGGTGTTTGGGCCTCTTCACCACTGAATCTTGAGGGATTTTAGTGGCAGAGATGGTGGCCTGATAGCTCCAAAAGGGGAGGGCCACCCCTCCTCCTTGTTGTCCTTGAAAGGGACCTTTTTTGGCCTCTTGAGAGAGCATCATGCTAGAGTGTGTATTGGTCATGTCTTGGCTGTTTTCCATGCTTATTTGCATGATATAACCTTGTTGTGTGTTGTTTTTGGTACACCATGCATGCTTAGAATACCTACCATGTAATGCCATGTTATTGCCTTAATATGCCTTAGGTTGTTAGCCTTTGTTCTAGCATGTTTAGGCTTAGATTTGTGAAGCTTTGTGCATATTTACCCATGCTAGGGTCTGTCTAGGTTGTTTGGGTCGGCTTTGGCATGTATTATATAGCCTCCTTTGCATTTTGGCTTGTTGGGCCTCGAAGTG
>NW_021025170.1:120558-141592 GCF_004153795.1 Camellia sinensis | reverse complement strand
CAGTCGGGTTCGGAGATCCTGAGGGCTCGCCCGGTCACGAGACCTCCGGGAACTCCAAACGAACACAAACATGGATGATCACCGAGTGTTCAAACGGTGACGTCCAAGTCTTAAGGACGGTCAAAAATGGGGTGTCTACAACTGTGCTTGGTGGCAAATCCGCAATCTTTAAGCCCACTTGATGTGGCAAATTTAAACCATTTTCGCAAACAAACATGAGTTCAATTGTTCCAAATTGAGCAAACTAGTTTATACTTGATTGTGCGCATCACATAGTAAAGCTAGTTTAATAACCGGAACAAGAACACATAATGTGTATAAAAAAATTATATCATGATTAGTAGAGGCTGGTCTTTGATCGGACGAGCAGGGATGCTCAATTCGGAACCTTCCCCTCTTGTACCCAAGTTCTCGAGCCTAGGCAACTTTGGTGATGACGAACACGTGGCCTTTGGCACGAGTCAGGGTTTCCTAAATTTTCCCAAAATAAAATATTTAGGTGGCGACTCTGTATCTGGCAAAGCAGTCCATGTTTGGCACTTCTTTCAAAAATCTGTTTTCTCAAAACGATTTGCTGGATTTGGACTCTTTGGTTCAGACTTAGAACCGTGACAATTTGAGAGTCCTGAGCTGTAGTGACCCCAAAATGAACGGATCGGGAGCTCGTTCCTCCCGGGCCGTTCGGGGACGTCTACAGGAAGGAACTGCAACGTTGGCGAGCAAAGTCTGCTCGAAACTTGCTTCTTGGCGAGCAAAATCAACTTGGCAAGGAACTCTAAAGTTGGCGAGCAAAGTCAGCTTTGCAACTTGCTTCTTGGTTAGCAAAATCAGCTCGGTAAGGAATTTCAACGTTAGCGAACAAAGTTAGCACGGCAACTTGCTTCTTGGCGAGAAAAATCAACTCGGCAAGGAACTCCAAAGTTGGCAAGCAAAGTCAGCTTGGCGAGGACCTTCAAAGTTGGCGAGCAAACTCAGCTCGGCAACTTGCTTCTTGGCGAGCAAAATCATCTCGGTAAGAAACTTCAAAGTTGGCAAGCAAAGTCAGCTCGGTAACTTACTTCTTGGTGAGCAAAATCAGCTTGGCAAGGACCTTCAAAGTTGGCAAGGAAAGTCAGCTTGGCAACTTGCTTCTTGGCAAGCAAAATCATCTCGACAAGAAACTTCAAAGTTGGCAAGCAAAGTCAGCTCAGCAACTTGCTTCTTGATGAGCAAAATCAGCTCGGCAAGGAACTCCAAAGTTGGCAAGCAAAGTTAGCTCGGCAACTTGCTTCTTGGCGAGCAAAAACAGCTCAGCAAGGAATTCCAAAGTTGACGAGCGAGGTCAACTCGGTATCTTGCTTCTTGGTGAACAAAGGAACTCAGCAAGGACCTTCAAAGTTGACGGGGAAAGTCAGCTTGGCAACTTGCTTCTTGCCAAGCAAAATCAGCTCAGCAAGGAACTCCAAAGTTGGCAAGCAAGGTTAGTTCGGCAACTTGCTTCCTAGCAAGCAAAATCAGCTCGGCAATACTTCTTGGTGAGTAAAATTAGCTCAACAAGGAATTCTAAAGTTGATCAAAACCATCAACAAACCTATTGTCAAGAAAAATTTGGGCAGCAAGGAATTTCAAAGTTGATCAAAACCATCAACAAACCTCTCACCGAGCAAAATTCGTCGGCAAGGAATTTTGATCTTTCCATCAAAATGATCGTCAATTGCCCCTTGGACCGCGCTAAATCTGCTTAGTGGGATGAAAATACAACACTTCTCAAAAAATAATCTACTTGTTCAATTACGTCAATAGTAAAAAGGGTTACAAAAGTAAAACTAATAATAAAACTTCATATTGGCAGTATTCAACGTTCCATAAATAGATAGGCCATTTATATTTTGCGAGTTTTATGCCCCTCTTCCTCAGCCTTCTTACTGACATCTTCCAAAACCGCACTTCGTAGATCTCTTCCATGGTTGTTTGCACGGCCATCCTCTTGTCCGACTGCTTGAATCTTTTCTGCTACTCTCTTGTCCTCTACTACCAGACTTGCCTTCATAATAACTGTGACTACATCATTTTCAACTCGAATGTGCTCATTAATGTGTTGCATGAGCAACCATGGCTAATAGTTGATTCATTCTGAACGAGTCTCTCAGTCTATGTTTGACTGGAAGACTGCGTGTATACTGGGTGATTGCTAGGTTCATCGAGCAATCAAGAATCTCATTGAATGTCTCTTAATACTTGGCATTGTACGCCTTTAAGAAGTCACCTCTTTCTATCTTGATTCCCAAAAGGTGGTCAATTTCTTTGGGTGTTTGGTGTTGGTCTTGAATCGTGTCACGAATGCCTCCACCAATTGCTACCACCTCTTAAAACTTTCCTCTGAAAGCTTCTCAAACCATTTCAGGCCCAACTCGCCCAAACTCGATGGAAAAATAAGGCACATGAGTGCATCGTTTCGCTTATGCCCTACCATAACCTATCGAAAGTGGCTTACGTACATGTACGAATCAGTCTTTCCGTCATAGAGTGTGAACTTTGGTTGATGGTACCCGGGGGGAGCGGTGTGTTCTCGATCTCTACGAAAAAATTGGCGGTGCTCAGCCTTGCCAACTCTCTTTCTGGTGGTGTGTGTGCAGCCAAACGTGGTGGTGGCATGGAGACCTCTTCACTAGCTCGCCCTCTAAAGGCCAGCCACTATAGTGCAGGCACCCTCTGCGCTTTCCTCGGTGAGCGTGCTCCTCAGATACATCCCTCAGGTCTTTCGAACGATCAGAGCGTGAATATCCCGACTCCGTCGTCAAAAATAAGGGGTGGTGACTGTTGTCTTGTGTACGAGATGTCGCCGCCGGCGTGACGTAGTCTCCAACTCTGAAGCTTCTCGTGACGGAGAATGAAGGGGTGTGGTGTCTATTCTGACTGCTAGAACGGCGAGAATAGGCGTGCTCACTATGGTTCCTGTGGACACACCCGAACGTCCCGGGAAAATCCCGTTTCGTTCATTTGGGCTTACCACAGTTCGGACTCAAATGTCACAGTTCTGAATCTAATCTCACAATGTGCGATGTAAGATCGATAAATCACCAAAGAGTCCAAATCCGGAAAATCGTTTTGGAAAACTGATTTTTAATAAAGAAGTGTCAAACATGGACTACTTTGCCAGATACAGAGTCGCCACCTAAATATTTTATTTTGGGGGAATTTAGGAAACCCTAACTGGTGCCTAAGGCCACGTGTCCGTCATCACCAAAGTTGCCTCGGCTCAAGAACTTGGGTACGAGAGGGGAAGGTCATGCAATGAGCACCCCCGCTCGCCCGATCAAAGATCGGCCTGTACTAAGTATGATATCTTGTTTTTAAAAACACATGTGTTCTTCTTCCGATTAATTAGTTAGTCTTACTACGTGATGTGCACAGCAAATGAGTATAGATTAGATCGCCTAATTTGGAACAAAGCATCACATATCCGTTTGTTTGGAAAATGGTTTGAAGTTTGCTACTCGCAAGTAGGCTAAAATGCGAATTTCAATGAATTGTTCCAATTCAAGTAATCCAACCTTCACCCACAGGCATTCAGGCAGTTAATCACATAAGCAGTTAGCCTCATGGCAAGCATGCTAACATGGCAACATTAACACACATGCAGTATGCTAAAGCGTAAACACTCACAGTGTACTCCGAGCCAAAACAAAGAACTAGTTAGAAATCATGCATGATCCTAGTTCATGTTAAGATGTCTAATGCAACACATGCCAATATACAACTAAGATAAGTCGGCTATCCTAAAATGTCATGTGAAATGTAACTTGATAACATGCTGTTAAACACGTATTCAAGTAATGTATTGAAAGTACAATGCAATTAGTATGATGCGCCGAGCCCGGTGCATGCAATACAGATGAATGATGCAAACATACGAGCATAAGGTATGCTAAACAAAATATGTCCTAAAACTAACCATCGTAAGCGGTTAAGTAAAAGGGAGAAAGAAATGGGGATTGGAAGACACGCCACACACACGCACGCTTATTACAACACTTAGCTCTCTCGAGGGAGAGACCGAATAAGAAGCTCACTAGCTAATCTAAGCTAATTAAACTAATTATTATACAACAAATTAGTTAACTAATCCTAGTTAACTAATTATTACAAAACGAATTGAATGGCTAGCGCATTAACTATAAAGAGTACAAACCAAAGCGTGAACTAGCTATCTAAGCATTGCAGCTAAGGAAAGCAGTAAAACAGGAGGTTCTCGGAGGGAGAAGACTGGATGCATGCTCGGTCGCCTCGTTCGGAAATCCAATGCGATGCCCCGATTTGCCTCTGTTTTCATTTGTTCTCAGAAACTTGCACCAAGCTCCAGAAAGCTGAAACTTCACCTTGGGAGTCTTGTGGGAGGGTGGCCGACCACTTTTGGTTGTTGAAAAACCAAAAAGTGGTCGGCCAGCTAGTTTTTCTGGCTGGCCGGCCAGTTGTTGCTGCTGAACTGCAATTTGATGCAACAGAGAGCAAGAAAGGGCATGGCAATGTATTTTCAAGATATGTGTGCACAACCACCCTCCCTATCATGTCATGAACTCAAGGGGGTGTGGTTCTCAACCCTCGGGCCACCAATCGTGCATTTCAATGCATGATGGCCGAAAGGCATAGTTGCACAATTCAATGTAAAATGAATGCACAAGTAAACACATAAGGCCTAGAACTCTATCATATATGATCAAGAGCGTCGGCGACCAGGAATTAAGGCACGTTTCATCACTTTAAGTATGAAACGTCCTTCATTTCCTGTGTTTGGACTAACACCTATTCCAAACACGATGCAAGCAAGAAACATGGCATGCACAATGCTATGTAATGCAACCTTAGCATGCAAACATGCAATTACATGGCATACTCAATGCAACTAGCAACCTAGCATACACAATGCAAGGCATAACATGGCATACACAATGCTAAATGCTAAGAACTAGATGGCTTACTCAATGCAAGGCAATCATGAGGGTTCTTAACACAATGTAATGCATGCATGCACAATGCAATGCAACAAGGGCAACAATGTGCAATGCACCAAACATGCAACAACATGCAAACCATATACTCAATGGACTTAAACCGAAATGGACAAACCTCAGTCATGCCAAAACAGTGGTCATAATGCTAAAATGAAGGCACCGAAAACAGATACAAACATGTATGCCAATTGGCTCACCAACTAAGGCACTAAGGTTGAACTCTCAAGAATACTTAAAGAGTGAAAAGCATGGAAATGTAGCAACACTAAGTGCACTGAAATTAGACAAGAAATGATGCCAAATCACTTAATCAACACAAGCATGGCATGCAATGGTCCTTAAAGCTTAAGACAAGCAAAGAGGGCTACACATAAGGCATGCAATACATGGCACAAATGCATGAACTAAGCATGAACAGAGCTCAAGTAGGTCAAAATAAGGACCTAAACATGCTGAGATGAGGGCTCAAAGGCCTAAGCATGCAAGCATACGAGCTAAGGCATAAACTAGGCAACAATGCATAACACTCAAAGGCACTTAAAGCATGATTGAGGTAGGAACATGGCAATGCTAAATGCTCTAAAATGTCATGTTAAGTGATGCCAAATCATGTACACAACACAAGTGAAGCATGCAATGGTGCTCAAAGCTTGAGGCAAGCAAGAGCATTTGTACTACAAGTATACAAAACATGAAGCATGTGACCGAGGCAACCCAAAATAGTCCTAGAACATGTTAAAATGAGTCTTAAACATGCATGGAAAGAAGCCCAAATAGGTTAGCATGGAGGGTATAAGATATGATGCATACAAGGCAAATAAGGCGGATTACACTACACCTATTAAGACCAAGCATGGAATGACTTAGGAAACAAAAATCAGAGTTATATCATGGCATAATAACCCCTAATAAGCACTGAAATGATGGCTCGCAAGCTATGGCATGAAGGCATACACAATGGTTCATGTTAAGGCATAAAGGGGCCAACCCTCCAACGCATTGAATGAGTGATAAATGTGGATGCATGGCCATAAAACATAGACTGAAATCACATAATAAATGATGCCAAATCATTAAAATAGTCCAAGTAATGCATGCTAGTGGACTCAATACACAAAGCTAACAAGCTAAATTGAACCAAGGCTATACAAAGCAAGTCATGAATGGCCAAGACAACACAAATCAGACCTTAAACATGCTACAACATGAACAAAGTCTTCTCAGAGCTAAGCCAAAAGCATGCTAAAATGACATGTTACAACATGATGCATGTTAGGCTATTTCATGGAACTACACTACAAGTGTATGGAGGATGCAAGGGGCAACCAAACCAAACCAAAATAGAGTCATGACATGGAAAAAAAATCACCGAAAACATGCTGAAATGGAAAAAAAAAAAAAAAAAAAAAACAGGCTAGAACGACATGCTATTTCATGAAGCACATAAAGCTAGTTTGTGTGATTTACACTACAAGTGTATAAACCATGCATGGAGTGACCAAAGAAAGCAAAAAGAGTGTTATGCCTCAGCAAAACAAACACAAATACATTCTAAGAACAAGCTAACACAAGCTTATCAAAGGTGCTCAAACATGAGGCACATGAAGCTAGTATACACAATACAAGGAGAGGGGGTGACCCTCTCCTATTTAGGACACCAAAACCACCTTTCCACCACTAAAAATCCTCTGGATTTCAATGGTAGAAAGGTCATGCAAAGGCTTCAACAAGAGCCTAAAGGGATGGCTCAAAATAAGGCCTAACAAGGCCTAAGAGAGGGGAAATCACCCCAAACAAAAAAGTGACCTTAAACAACTATTTTAAGCATGCAAAAATAGAACTTTTTCTAGTTAAGAGTTAAGCTTAAAAACGTATTTAAGAAGGGCTAAAAGCTTAAGCAAGAAAGGGGAATTTAAAGGTCAAATGCTCACCCTTGAAGACCTTCTTTAAAGCTACAACTCCAACAACTTTTTCAAGCTCAAAGCAACCCAAGAACACCAAAACCAGCTCCTATGCACCTCAGTAGCAAAAGGATGGTGTTTGAGTGTGTGTTTGTGTGAAAAAGAAAGACAAAGCTACACTTTTGAGCACAAAACAAAAGCAAAATGAAGAAGTATAGATATAGGCTATATGTATAACTCAAGGGAGTTTTTCTGAACCTAGAGGAGGGAGGAGGAGCCTCCCTCTTATAGAAGAGGAAAGGCAAAGCTTTTAGGAGAAGCTAAGCACCAAGGCAATCCCTCCATACACGTGTATGGAGGATGGCCCTAATGTCCTCCAGCTGTGCCAGTTGGTGGAAAATATCTCCAAAATGGTTTCAAAAAGCAGCCGACCACTTGAAGTGGTCGGCCTGCTACTTAAAGTGGTCGGTCGACCACTTCAAGTGGCCTCTGAGAGCAAAAACTGGTCGGCCATGGTGGGAGAGAGTCCAGGGCATGAAAACAATGCAGTGGTGTGGTGGCCGACCAAAAAAAATGCCCTAAAGACCAAGAAAGCTAGTTGTCTGACCAGAAAACTGGCTGGCAGAGGAAGAAGTGGTCAGCCAGGAGAAATACTGGTCTCCCACCCTTGTACCACCTTCCAAACAAGGAAAACAAGATTTGTACCAAAAACAAACTAAAACGGATGCAAGACAAGAGATCGGGAGGCAAAGCACGCGGCCGAAAGCCTCGAAAACTAGCTGACGAGCACCAAAAGTGGTATGCAACCACAAAAGTGGTCTCCCGGACCACAGTGTTCCTCTAGGTAGAGGCAACAAGGTGTGGTTCAAAAACCACGCCAAACGGAGAACGTTAAGCGGTCCCGAGAAAATGCGCGCGGCCAAAGGCTCCAAAAATCATAAACTAGTCTCCAAACGGGAAAAGTGGTCTACGAAAACAAAGAGACGGTCTACAAGACCTCTCCCTCCCTCCGGGAGGAGAAAACAAGATTCGGTTCACAAACCGAGCCGAAGCACAAAAGAATTCAGAGGCCCGGAGGCAAGGCCCTCAGCCAAAACTCCGAAACCTCTAAATGAGCACAACATGCACCATCACCGAGCGCTCAATCGATGACGTCTGAGTCTTAAGGTCGGTCAAAAATAGGGTGTCTACAGTTGCCCCTCTTTGACAGAACTCGAAAGTCATAAGTGACGGGAGTGGATGTCAAAGCCCAGAGATGATCCATTTTTGACAAGTCCAAAGACTTAGACAAACAGGCAAGATAATAAAGAGATGTGCCCGCAGGCTGGGGCAAGATACAAATGACATGCACAAAGCCGAACATAACTTATGATCATGCAAAGAAAGCTGTAATAAAGCAATTATACACAATAAATGCAACAGTTTAAGCAAGCAAAAATGAACCAAACTACATTACATGCAGAAAGGATGTAAGAGAATTATACAATTCTCGCTACGTCTCACATGAAGAATACAATACCGTCGGGTTCATCTGGTCGTACCAGCTTCGAATGAACCGTACATACAATATCGTGCCTGCAAAAGAAAGAAACTCAATAGGTATAATATCGTTAGAAACATGCATAGCAATGCAAGTGAAAAGTGCGTGACAACGCCAGTGGAGGGGTGCATGACAATGCAACCTAAGTGTGACGCATAAGAATACGGAAGGGATGCAAAACAATGCAACCTAAGTGTGACGCATAACAATGCGGGAGGGATGCAAAACAATGCAACCTAAGTGTGATGCATAACAATGCAGAAGGGATGCAAAACAATACAACCTAGGTATAACGCATAACAATGTGGAAGGGATCCAAAACAATGCAACCTAAGTGTGACGCATAACAATGCGAGAGGGATGCAAAACAATGCAACCTAGGTATAACGCATAACAATGCGGAAGGGATGTAAAACAATGCAACCTAAGTGTGACACATAACAATGCGGAAGGGATGCAAAACAATGCAACCTAAGTGTGACGCATAACAATGGGGATAAAACAAGCATAACAATGCGAGTGAAGTGCAGGGCAACGCAAGCAAAGTGTATAGCAATTCAACAAAAGTGCGCGTAATAAAGCACCTAGTAACGTGCATAACAATGCAACAAGTGGTGGGCATAACAATGCAGGATAAGAAAATGTGACAAAATAGCACATTTGAATGAAAAATAAGTACAAGCCTTAAAGAGAGTAATTCAACCGTAACCTCCGATTTACCTCTCAGAGGAAAAGGATACACCTTGCTCTTGACGAGTAACGACAAGCTACGCATCGAAGACTTGAATTGAAATTCCCGCAGGGACATTCTTGAACCAAAAGGTGTACTTTTCTTGTACTTTCCTGAGGGCCGAGGACTCCATTCATCACCAAAATGCATAGGGAGAACAATGGAGCCTTGAGGATCATCCAGGAGGGTAGCCGACCAATTATATCAGTGGCCGACCAGTTGTTGCCCATAAAAGTGGTCGACCGACCAGTTTACAGAATTTTGGGGCAGTTTGGTCTTTTAGCTTCAGTTCTTTAAGTACACAACTCCAAATCAGTTTGTATCACACCTCCAAGGCCGAAATACATTCTCCTTTGCTTCTAGACCCTTTTCTCTCTCAGATCTGCACTTTATACGCGTTTTCCAACGCCCCACGCGAAGTTGTTTCGCGAAAACTTTCGATTCTCTTTGTTTTGAACCAATTAGAATTTTGTTTTCGGAGCTTCTTTCTCCATTTTCACCACTTGAGGTATTTTTGTCTCAAAGTTTAGCACCTTTTCTCGGGCATTGACTTTTGTTGACTTTTTGTAATTTTGGCTCATTTTGCTCATTTTTGTATCTTTTGCAGATTTCTTTAGATGGCTGACGATATCCCGTATGGTGGAGATCCTCCGTATGCGGAGGACGAGCCCGACATCATACCGCTGCCTCCGAGGATACGGCCATTCGACCCAGAGGAGTACGACCCGGAGGAGCATATCCTTCCTCCTAGCACCTTCTACCACTTCACGGACTTCTTGCGACGGGCACCTGCAGACCTACTGCTACGAGAGCCGGAGTCCCATCTATCTCATCACGCGCATGAGGTACGTACTTCACTTTTGCATTTCCTGCGATGCACTTTACACTTTTTGCACATTTACATACACAACACTTCACTCGTTCCAAACGCACAATTCATACATAGCACTTTGCTAACTTGGCACGCGGCTCATTTTGGGCACACAGCACACCTTGGGCACATAGCTTATAACACTGCTCAATCTGAACACGCAGTCCATAACATAGTATTCGATTAGTTGGCACACGACTCATAACACTGCTCAATCTGAACACGCAGTCCATAACACAGCATTCGATTGGTTGGCACACGGCTCATAACACTGCTCAATCTGAACACGCAATCCATAACACAGTATTCGATATTTTTGGCACACGGTTCATAACACTACTTAATCTAAACACGCAGTCCATAACACAGCATTCGATTAGTTGGCACACGGCTCATAACACTGCTCAATCTGAACACGCAGTCCATAACACAGTATTCGATTAATTGGCACACGACTCATAACACTGCTCAATCTGAACACGCAGTCCATAACACAACATTCAATTAATTAGCACACGGCTCATAACATTGCTCAATCTGAACACGAAGTCCATAACACAGTATTCGATTAGTTGGCATACGGCTCATAACACTGCTCAATCTGAACACGCAGTCCATAACACAGCATTCGATTAGTTGGCACACGACTCATAACACTGCTCAATCTGAACACGCAGTCCATAACACAGTATTCGATTAATTGGCACACAGCTCATAACACTACTCAATCTAAACACGCAGTCCATAACACAGCATTTGATTAATTGGCACACAGCTCATAACACTGCTCAATCTGAACACGCAGTCCATAACACAGCATTCAATTTTTTTAGCACACTGCTCAATCTGAACACACAGTCCATAACGCAGTACACTTTTTCATAACATAGCACACCACTCAATCTGAACACACAGTCCATAACACGGTATTCGATTTTTTAGCACACTGCTCAATCTAAACACACAGTCCATAACGCAGTACACTTTTTCATAACATAGCACACCACTCAATCTGAACACACAGTCCATAACACGGTATTCGATTTTTTAGCACACTGCTCAATCTAAACACACAGTCCATAACGCAGTACACTTTTTCATAACATAGCACACCTGCTCAATCTGAACACGCAGTCCATAACACGGTATTCAGTTTTTTAGCACACTGCTCAATCTGAACACACAGTCTATAACGCAGTACACTTTTCATAACATAGCACACTGCTCAATCTGAACACGCAGTCCATAACACAGTACACTTTTTTTCATTTTGAACATGCAGCTCATACTTTTTACTTTGAACACGTAGCTCATACTTTTCATTCTGAACACACAGCTCATACTTTTTACTTTGAACACGCAGCTCATACTTTTCATTCTGAAACTGAATACATATGTTCATTCTGAATGCAGGTATCTTCCCGTTTCACACGGGGTTATGGGTCCATCCTCGCGAGGGAGTGGTACATGGAGCTCCCAGACACTGTCTGACATATAGTGGACGAGGCAAGGTTTGGCCTATTCTATGCAAGATTGTCATGTCATCCAGCGAGTAGGACCCTCCTGGGGGCACTTGTGGAGAGATGGTGGGACACCACCAACTCCTTCCATTTCTTGGCCATTGGGGGTATAACGATGACCCCATACGACTTCTCCATGCTGACGGGCCTTGAGGTGGGAGGCCGACCGATCCCATATGACGCAGATATAGGTGAGTGGGAGGCCGCTTGGGTTTATTTGCTCGGAGCCCGTCCACCGATCGACAAATCATCAGGCAGGGTCAGGTACACCTGGTTCTCCAAGCGGTACAGGGGGATTTCACCCCAGACCATTGAGACCGAACAGCAGTACGCCCGGGGATTTTTTATGTTCCTCCTCGAGACCACACTATTCTCCGATAGGGGAACACAGTTGGGCTTTATCTGCAGAGTGCTCTGGTGGACCTATCACAGGTCCAGCTCTTTGATTGGGGTGGCGCTGCCCTCGCTACTCTTTACTGCTACATGAGCGCGACCTCCCGTGAACGGGGGACCATAGTTGGAGGCTACTGGCGAGCCTGGGAGGTACATTCTGCCCTCTTGACATACAGTTCTGCTTTTCATTATCTGTACACTGCACACTGCACACATTACATTCTATATTCTACATTCTTCACTCAGCATTCTGCATTTCTTGTATTTTCTGTATATTGTACACTACACACTGTATTCTGCACTCAACCTTCTGCACTCAACATTCTGTATATTGTACACTACACACTGCATTCTACACTCAGCATTATGTATTTTCTATACATTCTGTATACTGTACACTGCACACAGCATTCTGCACTCAGCATTCTGCACTTTCCATACATTCTGTATACTGTACACTGCACACTGCATTCTGCACTCTGACAGCCGTTGTCTTACCTTTCACAGTTGTGGGTTTATGCGTACTTCCCGATGCTGGCCCTAAACTAGAGGTCGAGGCACCCCTTAAGGTCCCTTACTCGCGCAGATTTGAGGGTCGGTGTCGGTCCAAGCCCCGAGAGACTTTGCCCTTTCTCTGGCAGTTCTTCGATACTATACGGGCGATGGAGGTAATTCAGAACTCTCAGTTCTTCATGCTTTTAGCTTTGATTTATCTTGCATATTTATGACATCTAATCAATTTATGCACTTGCTGCCCGCAGATGTCCTGGCAGCCTTGGATAGCCATGCCAGGGAATCCTCAATTTTTGTTTGCTAGGGCATGGGGCACTTCTCGATACAGGGTTCTACTTGAGGGACCAGTCGGCAGAGCCTGGTTCCTCGGAGAGTGCTTCATGAGCCAGACGATGGGCAACTCCGATCAGGACGTTCCCTCGTTGCCTCCACCAGAGATACGGTCTGCAGGGGATCTTACACCCCGAAAGATGGAGGACCTCATGCTGGGTATTGATGCAGTCCTTTTTCTGGAGGAGAGGGATTACGCGACATATCGCCACACGTACTTGATGCCTCCGCTGTCAGGTGTCTGTATCCCCAGGAGGAGAGCTGCTGACATGCCTTCCTCGAGTCGCGCTCGAGCTGGAGGCATTCCTTCGACCAACGGGGTAGGCTCATTACGGGACAGGACCGGATGGATGCCCTTGACTTGCTAGTATGTTGGATGGCCAAATCTTCTGACCGAGCTAACGGGCTGGCAGTATGGGACTTCTTATCCGATTCTACTGGGGCCTCCGATGCCCGACCATCGATACGTTAGTGACCCTGACTCACTATCGGTATGTTTTACAGTTTTGATTTATCACTCAGATATTTAGACATTCATTCATTCATCGATGACTTGAACTTGTGTGTGCAGCCTCCCAGGGAGTATACTGAGGGGTTACTCGGAGTGGTGGCTTCACTCGAGGGCATGGATCTGCTGAGGGAGACGATGCTCTGTGCCTCCAGCGTTCAGGTACTTTTCAATTTCCTCACATTGATCATGCTTCTGATGGCATATAGAAACTGGACATTTCACTGTATTGATTCATTACATGTGTAGAGCACATCTGACACATCGCATTCACATACTATATCTGCATGCACCCACTCTATGTAATTCTCGCATCTGCATCTAATATACATACTGACTGATGCATTCAAACTATCCTTTTCAGGTCCCGCCTCTACAGACTGGGCCATCCAGGCCTTCGCGAGCAGCTAGGAGAGGAGTCTCAGCACGCGGCCGAGGCGGACGCAGAGCACCTATCAAACAGGATGACGAGTCTAGCGAGGAGGAGGAGTCGGCACATCCACAGTCAAAGACATCTGCAGGCAAGGATGACAACTCTGGTTCCAGTGCTAAGGACGAAGGCGACGCCGATGAGGATTCCGATGACGATGACTCTGACTCAGATGATGGTGCCGGTGCCGGTGGCGCGGAGGCTGCTCAGCCGAAGAGGGTGAAGAGGGCCCCTCAGTCTTGAGCTTGATGGCGCTGATGCAGATGTTCCTGCTTTATTTTTCTTTTTTACATGTAGTTGTAGCACATTGTACAGCTTAGACAGTTTTATTTTTCTTCCAAAACTTGTACCCTTTTGTAAAATGTTGTAAAAAAAAAAAAGCTATAATGGAATGAAAACGGCTTTTCATTCAAAGAGTGTTGTATTTGTATTCTGAGCATCGCATCGTACCATTTTGTACAAAAATGAAATTTGGATGAAAATAGAACAACGTGTATTGCCAAGTCAGGTAGTGAACCGACGTAACAAACTAAACAACTCAACTCAAAAACAATTCGTTAAACGAATTAACAACTCGATAAACAAATGAGCAATAACTCGATAAACTAATGAGCAACAACTCAACAAACAAAGCGACGACATGCATCCGAAACAGAGGTAAACTCAAACCTTTAGCACTCCCAGCGCATGGGGAAGTTAAAGACTCACTCCTGGAGGTAACAAACAGGTATAAACCACTTTCATGCTCATGGCCGGCCACCATAGAAGCCTGCCGACCAGTTTTTCTACCTACAGCCCAAAAAAGTAGCTGGCCAACCAGAAAAAGTGGTCGGCTGACCACTTGACCTGGGAACCTCCAGTTTTCTAACACTTGTCCTCCAAACAGTGTCTTGTCCTTTATAAAGGTTCCAGCTTCGTGGTTCCCTCATTCCAACTCAGTTTTGCACCAAAATGGAGGCATTTCTCATCCAAAATCTCACAAATTGGGTTGCTTCCTTGGATGGCTCGGAAAAGGTGAATTTTTGGGATTTTGGCATAAATACACTATTCATGCTGAGCCGCACCCGTTGCGTTTTCCGTTTCTTCATGCCACGGAAAGGTTTTGGAACCCAATAACACACGTCTTTAGCTTTGGCGGACAAGAGATGTGTCCCACATTTGAAGACTTCCAAGCTTTAATGAATCCGAGCGCGATAAGGAAATTTTGCCGTAATTCTGCTTTGGCCACGTCCAAGCCTTAGAATGGATGTGTGGGCTCACTTTGCATGACACTCGGTCATTGACTCGCAATAGAGTGCTGGATATCCCCAGCTTGATTCATCGATTTTCTGATGCCAGGGACCGCGGCAATCATAACTGGCAGGGTTATCGGCAACATGCACTTTGCTTGTGCATGTTGTCTTATTTCTTGCTTGCCCCAGGCTCTGGTGGGTTTAGCACTCGTTTGACTGAAGTCGACCAAGGCTTAAGAGAGGGCAAGAGTTACATCGCCATGACATTAGCTGAGACATTGATAGGCTTGGACGCTTTTCGTTGCCGGGAGACGGCTAACTTGGCGGGGAGTCCACTACTATTGCAGGTAATGTTTCCCACCCCATCTCACATATATTTCTCACATCACTCGGCCCTCAGGCTCGGTTTTTCTCTCAAAACCCTTTTCTCACTTTTTCTCTCGATGTACATCTCTCTATTCTTTAATCTCTCATTTTTAATCCCTCTCCAGATATGGTTGATGGACAAATTGAAGATTGTGGACTCCTGCCCCCACATACTCAGCTCACAGCTATTTCTTCCGATGACGTCTAGTCGATGCCCCTGACGATGGATGGTGGTGCAACTGGATGTGTAGTTTACCTGCAAACCGCATTGCTTGGCGTTGTCCTTGGCTCAATCTGCCAGCAATGAGCTATACTATGACTCGCCAGCCAGGGATTCAGTTGATTGGCATGACACACTGTGAGTTCTATTTTCCTTTCCGGTTCCAGCGTCAGTTCGGACAAGATCAGACTTGACCGGCAGAAGGGACAGAGTACCCTGCTGCATTTCCGGTCCAAGGCACTCTACTAGCTCGGTATGCCACGGCATGGAGGACTAGAGAGCTTCTGGCCCCCACTCCCACTTTCAGTTGTACTCTCTCTGATGAGTGTATAGCTTGGCTTTTTGAGGAGGTGAAGACTAGGCCTACTTTAGCATCAAAGGCTTCGACCAGCTCTAGGAGGGGGCGCAGGAACACCTGACTTATTCATGCCTCTAATTTATTGCTTTATTAGTACTTTCAAGTTTTCTTTGTGAATGTAATAAAAAGAAACTTCAATTTGTACTCAAGAGTAGGAGAACTCTGTGTTGAAATCAATCAAATTGAAGGTTGTGGGTACTGAAAATTCCCGTTTGGTCCAAAAATGGTCTAAGTTGTAAGAATGTTAATTTGAACAAAATCAACTTTTATTAAAACTTTTCAAAACCATTTTCGATATGGATCAGAATTGGACACGCCTGAGATCTGTCACTGAGATGTGCAACCCCGAATTTCGGCAACTGGAAAGTTGCCCCTAGTCTAAATAGCACTGCACCGGAGATCACAACCGAGCTCTTGAACGCAGAATAGACAAAGATGACCAAACATGATCACATGGACAAAGTTGATCAGGAAAGTGTTTATGGCTGGACTTCAGAGTGACGTTACCTACGTATCCCAAAGATGGGAATCAAGCCTTACGTAGTTCGGCTCGGGTTCACTCGTGTATTAACATTCTCCTTTTACGCTCCAACTTTTGCCAAGGCCGCCCTTTGTGAGTTTTCAACCTTGCGAGCTCAGTTTTTATAGTTTCAAATTTTTCATGCTCTATCTTTTGCCTAGGTCGCCCTTTCGGGTTTTCGACCTAGCGAGCCACTCAGGGATAATATTTCTTCAACTTGTCCATGTTGATCAGTTGGGAGAACTCTAGGCCATCTAGGTCCATCAGAACGACAACTCCACCCAACCAGACAGACTTGATGATGTAAGGACCAGTCCAATTGGGTCTGAACTTGCCCCTAGGGTTGTGAATGGGGGCTCGGTTGTCTTTGAGCACTAGATCCCCTTCCTTCAAATTTCTGGACTTAACCTTCTTGTTGAAAGCCCTGGCGATTCTCCGTTGATAACCCTAAACATGGTACAGTGCTTTCAGCCTTCTCTCGTCAAACAGCATGAGTTCTTCGAACCTGCTCTGCTGCCAATCTGCCTCATCTATCTGACACTCAGCCAATACTCGTAATGACGGAACCTCAACTTCGATAGAGAGAACAGCCTCCATCCCATAAACCAAGGAATACGAAGTCGCCCCAGTAGAAGTTCAAATTGAAGTCCGGTAGCCCCACAGAGCAAATGGCAACTTATCTGCCCAGTCCCGGTAGGTTTTCACCATCTTCTGCAGAATGTGCTTGTTGTTCTTGTTGGCGGCCTCAACTACTCCGTTGGTTTGTGGCCGATATGTAGATGACTTGTGAAAAGCCACGTTATACTTGTCCAACAAGTCGATCACCTCCTTCTTGAAGTGGAAACCATTATCTGAAATGATCTCGTTTGGGACCCCGTAGCAACAGATGACGTTGTTTCTAATGAACTTAGCAACGTGCGATGCCTTCAATACCGCATAAGATTGGGCCTCAACCCACTTTGTAAAGTAGTCTATCGCTACCAAAATGTACTCATGCCCATAGGACCCCTTCGGAGTGACAGCTCTAATCACATCGATCCCCCAAACTGAAAACGGCCATGGCGAAGTCATGTTGTACAGCTTTGACGAAGAAATGTTTATGCGGTTTGCGTGGATCTAACATTTGTGGCATCGCCGGACAAAGCCAATACAATCCTCCTCCATGGTGGACCAGTAATAACCCTGTCTAAGGATCTTCCGGGCTAGCATTACCCCATTCATGTGCACTCCGCACTCTCTTCCATGGATGGCCTCCATCAGGTGCTTTGATTCTTGGGCATCAACACATAGCTTATGCATCCCAAGATGACCTCTCTTGTACAGTTTACCCCCGCAGATGATGAACTGAGCAGCCACTCTTCGAATTGCCCTCTTATCTTTGCCGTTTGCCCCTAGTGGATACGCTTCCTTTTCCAAGAAGTTCCAGACATCGTAATACCAGGGGCTCTCATCTTGTACCTCTTCTATGGCAGCAAGCAGCTCGTAGGCCGGCACAAATTTCTGTTCGATGATGATCGGACGCATTCGGACTCCGAAAGGGATGTCTATCATGGAAGATAGAGTTGCTAGTGAATCTACGAACCTGTTATTTTCTCTTAATAGATGAGCGAAGTTCAACTTCTCAAACCGAGGAATTAACACGTCCAAGGTCTGGTGATAGATTTTCATCTTTTCTTCTTTAACTTTCCAATCTCCTTTAGCTTGAGATACAACAAGGTTTGAGTCCCCGATGACGCCCAACCGTTTTGCCCCTAGTTCTAGGGCGACTTCTAAAGCAGCAATGCATGCCTCATATTCTGCCTCGTTGTTCGATACTTTGAACCAAAGTTTGAATGCTAGAGGTATACGGGAATTGTCGGGTGCTATCAACAACACCCCTATCCCATACCCATATTGGTTTGACGCTCCGTCAAAGTACATCGTCCAAGTTTCGTCTTCGACATGTAGAATGGCCTCGTCTGGGAATAGGTACTCAACTGCTTCATCCCCTTCAACTGGGTGATCGGCTAGGAACTTCGCTACCGCTCTCCATTTTACTAACTTGCGCGTCACATACTTCAGATCGAATTCGGAAAGCAAAAGCAACCAACGAGCTAGCCTACCCGTAAGTGCTGGTTTCTTGAAAAGATATTTGATGGGATCCAATCTCAAAACTAGTATTACAGAGTAAGCTAACAGGTAGTGCGCAGCTTCCTAGTAGCCCATACCAAGGCTAGACAAGCCTTCTCCAGCAGAGTGTAACGGGTCTCGTACTCCAGCATTTTCTTGCTCAGATAGTAGATAGCCCTCTCTACTTTGTCCACAAACTCTTGCGCGAGCATGCAACCCATTGTAGTTTCAGTCACTGAAAAGTACAGAATCAACGGTTTCCCCGGCTCAGGCAGTGACAACACAGGTGGGTTCTGTAAATATTATTTGATCTGTTTAAAAGCAGCTTGGCATCGGTCGTCCCATTGGAATTTCTTTCCTTTCTTCAGGAGGCCAAAGAGTGGTTCACCACTCAAGGTTAATTTTGAAATAAACCGTCTTATGAATTGTACTTTACCCAAAAAGCCTCGCATCTCCTTTTCAGTCCTTAGTGGTGGCATTTCTAAGAGGGCCTGGATTTTGAAAGGATCGACCTCGATACCTCTCTGTGTGATCAAGAACCCCAGCATTTTCCCTGTTGTGACACCGAATGTACGCTTCTGAGGATTCAGCTGCGGCCTATACTCTCTGATCCGTTGAAAAAAATTTTGCAAGGCGGTGTAGTGGCCCTCTCTTTCTTTGGACTTGACAATCATGTCGTCCACGTACACCTCAACCTCCTTGTGGATCATGTCGTGCAATATTGTGGTCGCAGCCCGTTGATACGTAGCTCCAGTATTCTTCAGCCCAAACGGTATCACCCTATAACAATAGGTTCCCCACGGGGTGGTAAAAGTAGTCTTCTCCTGATCTTCGGGTGCCATCAATATCTGATTGTAGCCTGAAAATCCATCCATGAACGAGAGCAATGCATGCCCAGCAGTAAAATCCACTAACTCATCGATATGCGGCAGAGAAAAGTCATCCTTCGGACTGGCTTTGTTCAAATCCCTGAAATCCACACACACCTGAATTATGTCGTATTTCTTCGGCACTGGAACGATGTTGGCCAACCAAGTTGGGTATTCAAATACCAGCAGGAACCCTGCGTCAATTTGCTTGGTGACCTCTTCTTTCATCTTGAGAGCCCACTCTGGGTAGATCCTTCTGAGCTTCTGCTAAGAACAAGCTAACACAAGCTTATCAAAGGTGCTCAAACATGAGGCACATGAAGCTAGTATACACAATACAAGGAGAGGGGATGACCCTCTCCTATTTAGGACACCAAAACCACCTTTCCACCACTGAAAATCCACTGAATTTCAGTGGTAGAAAGGTCATTCAAAGGCTTCAACAAGAGCCTAAAGGGATGGCTCAAAATAAGGCCTAACAAGGCCCAAGAGGAGGGGAATCACCCCAAACGAAAAAGTGACCTTAAACAACTATTTTAAGCATGAAAAAATAGAACTTTTTTTAGTTAAGAGTTAAGCTTAAAAACATATACAAGAAGGGCAAAAAGCTTAAGCAAGAAAGGGGGATTTAAAGGTCAAATGCTCACCCTTGAAGACCTTCTTTAAAGTTACAACTCTAGCAACTTTTTCAAGCTCAAAGCAACCCAAGAACACCAAAACCAGCTCCTATGCACCTCAGTAGCAAAGGGATGGTGTTTAAGTGTGTGTTTGTGTGAAAAAGCAAGACAAAACTACACTTTTGAACACAAAACAAAAGCAAAATAAAGAAGTATAGATATAGGCTATATGTATAACTCAAGGGAGTTTTTCTGAACCTAGAGGAGGGAGGAGGAGCCTCCCTCTTATAGAAGAGGAAAGTAAAGCTTCTAGGAGAAGTTAAGCACCAAGGCAATCTCTTCATACTTGTGTATGGAGGATGGCCCTAATGTCCTCCAACTACAGTTGGAGGAAAATATCTCCAAAATGGTTTCAAAAAGTAGCTGACCACTTGAAGTGGTCGGCCTGCTACTTAAAGTGGTTGGCCGACCACTTCAAGTGGCCTCTGAGAGAAAAAATTAGTCGGCCATGGTGGGAGAGAGTCCAGGGCATGAAACCAATGCAGTGGTGTGGTGGCCGACCAGAAAAGATGCCCCAAAGACCAAGAAAGCCAGTTATCTGACCAAAAAACTGGCTGGCAGAGGAAGAAGTGGTCGGCCAGGAGAAATACTGGTCTCCCACCCTTGTACCACCTTCCAAACAAGGAAAACAAGATTTGTACCAAAAACAAACCAAAATGGATGCAAGACAAGAGATCGGGAGGCAAAGCACACGGCCGAAAGCCCCAAAAACTAGCTGACAAGCACCAAAAGTGGTATGCAACCACAAAAGTGGTCTCCCGGACCACAGTGTTCCTCTAGGCAGAGGCAACAAGGTGTGGTTCAAAAACCACGCCAAACGGAGAACGTTAAGCTGTCCTGAGACAAGGCGCACGGCCGAGGGCTCCTAAAACCGAAAACTAGTCTCCAAACAGGAAAAGGCAAACATGGAATGCAACATGAACAACCTAACAAGGCTAATGGCATGCACAATGCAA
>NW_021025170.1:90772-114825 GCF_004153795.1 Camellia sinensis | reverse complement strand
TTCCAAGAGCATATTGACTCATAAGAAGTTGCTTCTCTTATTATGTTTGTAGGACAAGTTTGTTATCGGTGATGATTTTGATAATGATGAACAAGCTCAACAGATCCTCGATAGGAAGGCATATTTGCTATACAAGGATTGGAGGTACAATCTAAAGCAAGAGTTCCTCGAACTTGAGGAAAAGGGTGTTGATGACCCCTATAGTCATCCGCCTAGTGGAGTGAGCTTGGAGGACTGGAAACATCTAATTGATGTTGCTTGGAAAGACGAATCTCACTTGGTAGCAAATTAATTAGAAACCCCATTATTGAAATGAATTTATGTGTTAATATGTAAAACTTCTTCACTAATATATGTAAAACTTCATCACTAATATATGTAAAACTTCTTCACTAAAACTTATTGATGTTGGGTTATATTTTTTTTTTCCTATTATTGTAGAAACGCTCTAAGGCTGGTAAAGCAAATAGGGGTATGCTCCCCTATAATCATACAAGTGGATCGCGATCATTTCCTATAGCAATGTCGCTTATGGTGAGAAGTTAATTTAGTAATGTAATCGATTGATTCTTCTTGATTTTGAATATTACCATGTACTAATTCGTCAATGGAATTTTTCCAAATGTAACAGGCAAATGAGGATGGAGATATAGATTTTCCTGAATTTTATAAGAAAGCACACAAGTCCAAGAAGATGGGAGATTGGATTGACCTCAAATGTGGTGAGCTACATGTGAGTATTGAATGTTGAAACCAAGTGTGTTGCATATCAATTAATAAAGTTTTTTTAAATTCCTTCTCCCATCTTGACTTTTTTATTTTTTTGTCATGACAGGATGATATGGTGAATCTACAAGTGGTAGTCACCGATGCGGGGTTGCCATTGACCCACGAAGAACTATCAAGGCAAGTGCTCGGGGAAAAAAAAATTACTTGCGTGGATGTGGGATAGGCCCACAACCCTCTTCCACAACTTTTAGTGCGGCATGAGCACGTGATAAACGTATGGAGTCAATAAGAGCGGAACTGGAGGTTCTTCGTGAGTAGCGTCAAAGTGATCACGAGGAGTTGCTGAAGGAGAAAGAGGAGCGCCACAGAGATCACGAGGAGCTATTGAAGGAGAAAGAGGAGTGCCAAAGAGATCGGGAGGAGCTATTGAAGGAGAAAGAGGAGCGCCAAAGAGATCGGGAGGAAATTATGAGCGAAAGAGAGCAGCTGAGCAAACAAGTTGATGAAGAAAAAAAAGCACGGAAAGCACAACAAGTACAACTCAATCATCTGAACGACGTGGTGTCACGGCTCACAACCCTCTTGCAGGGTTCAGATGGTCATCCTACTATTCGGTAAACAGAATTTTCTTGACAAGCTACTGCAACTTCTACAAAAATAATGGATCATAATAGCATAGAATTGTTTTCTAAAGTTGGCATGCAAATTTTTTTTTGTAATGTGCTTCGAATAGGTTTTGAGGCATAATGTGAGTAGACATTGCAGTAACCGACCTGGTGTTTTGATACATTAGACAAAGGACCGTAATCTGATTTCCATAAGGTAACCACATGATTTCAATGAAATATCTGATTTCCAAAATTGGGTACAATGAGCCTATGAATATGAGGCAAGTTACTATATTAGCAATGATATCCAATTGAATGCCATTTCAGATTTAAGACTAATTGAATAAACCAAGTGAAATTGGAATGAATTTTGATTTAGTACAATATAAGTAGTACAACTGGACTGGTCTAAAGTGCATGCAAGCCATTATTGGTTCATAGTGATGAGTTTGAGAGAGAGAAGAGTTGTGAAGATAGAATGGAAATTGAGAACAATGTAAGGTACAAAAAGGAATTGGTGAAAAGGATGGTAATACGTGAAATAAATTAATGAAAGCCTCATTGTGCAATAGGAGTTCTAATTATTTTAATCATGAAATTATTTGGGTTGTAATCAACATAATTCCGGGTCTATTTCCCCGTGTTGACCATATTCAATACGTTCGACAATTATGAGCTTCATTATTGTCATATTGGAACAATTAAATTGGTTCATTTAATATCCTATGTTAGTTGTCGTCTGTGAAAAACGCCATAAACTTAGCCGGAAAAAGGCCTTCGAGGGCCGAAAATTGAAAGCAGCCCCCAAACCACTGCGGGGATGGCATGGGTAGCTTCCTCGTGTCAAATAGGACTTGTGGGGACAAACGAGACGTAATTAGCACATGTACGCTGCAAGTTGACGTGAAAAACGCCAAAAACGTAGCCGAAAAAAGACATAAGACGGCTGAAAATTGAGAGCAGCCCCCGAACCACTGTATTGATGGCACGGGTACCTTCCTTGTATCAAATAGGACCTGTGGGGACAAACGGGACGTAATTAGCAAGTGTATGTTGGGAGTTGGCGTGAAAAAGGCCAAAAACTTAGCCGAAAAAAGGCCTTCGAGGGTCGAAAATTGAGAGCAGCCCTCGAACCACTGCGGGGATGGCACGAGTAAATTTTTTATGTGAAATAGGACCTGTGGGGTTAGACGAGACATAATTAGCATGTGTACGTGGGGAGTTGGCGGGAAAAACGGCATGAACTTAGCCGAAAAAAGGCCTTCGAGGGTCAAAAATTGAGAGCAGCCCCCAAACCACTACGGGGATGGCATGGGTAGTTTCCTCGTGTCAAATAGGACTTGTGGGGACAGACGGGACGTAATTAGCACGTGTACGTTGGGAGTTGGCGTGAAAAACGCCATAAACTTAGCCAAAAAAGGCCTTTGAGGGTTGGAAATTGTAACCAACCCCCGAACCACTGCGGGGATGGCACGGGTAGCTTTCTCATGTCAAATAGGACCTGTGGGGATAGACGGGACGTAATTAGCATGTGTACGTTGGGAGTTGGCGTGAAAAACGCCATAAACTTAGCCAAAAAAAGGCCTTTGAGGGTTAGAAATTGTAACCAGCCCCCGAACCACTACGGGGATGGCACGGGTAGCTTTCTCATGTCAAATAGGACCTATGGGGATAGACGAGACGTCATTAGCACGTGTACGTTGGGAGTTGGCGTGAAAAACGCCATAAACTTAGCCAAAAAAAGGCCTTCGAGGGCCGAAAATTGAAAGCAGCCCCCGAACCACTGCAGGGATGGCATGGGTAGCTTCCTTGTGTGAAATAGGACCTGTGGGGATAGATGGGACATATTTAGCACGTGTACGTTGGGAGTTGGCGTGAAAAAGGCCAAAAACTTAGCCGAAAAAAGGCCTTTGAGGGCCGAAAATTGAGAGCAGCCCCCGAACCACTGCGGGGATGGCACGAGTAGCTTCCTCATGTGAAATAGGACCTATGGGGACAGACGAGACGTAATTAGCACGTGTACGTTGGGAGTTGGCATGAAAAAGGCCAAAAACTTAGCCCGAAAAAGGCTTTCGAGGGCCGAAAATTGAGAGCAGCCCCCGAACCACTGCAGAGATGGCACGGGTAACTTCCTCGTGTCAAATAGGACCTGTGGGGACAAACGGGACGTAATTAGCACGTGTACGTTGGGAGTTAGCATGAAGAACGCCATAAATTTAGCCGAAAAAAGGCCTTCGAGGGCAGAAAATTGTAAGCAGCCCCCGAACCACTACGGGGATGGCACGGGTAGCTTCCTCATGTCAAATAGGACCTGTGGGGATAGACGAGACGTAATTAGCACGTGGACGTTGGGAGTTGGCGTGAAAAACGCCATGAACTTAGCCAAAAAAAGGCCTTTGAGGGCCGAAAAGTGAAAACAGCTCCCGAACCACTGTGGGGATGGCACGGGTAGCTTCCTCATATGATTTAGGACCTGTGGGGACAGACGGGACATAATTAGCACGCATACGTTGGGAGTTGGCACAAAAAAGGCCAAAAACTTAGCCGAAAAAAGCCTTCGAGGGTCGAAAATTGAGAGCAGCCCCCGAACCACTGCGAGGATGGCACGGGTAGCTTCCTCGTGTCAAATAGGACCTATGGGGATAGACGGGACGTAATTAGCACGTGTACGTTGGGAGTTGGCGTGAAAAACACCATAAACTTAGCCGAAAAAAGGCCTTTGAGGGTCGGAAATTGTAAGCAGCCCCCGAACCACTGCGAGGATGGCACGAGTAGCTTCCTCATGTGAAATAGGACATGTGGGGACAAACTGGACGTAATTAGCACGTGTACGTTGGCATGAAAAACACATAAAGCTTATAAAAAAATATTTAAATGGAAAGCTTATTGTCAAATGGTTTAATGTTCTTTGGGTAGTTTACCACCCTACGCTCGTCAAAAAATAGGAGGCCCAAACACCTTTGATATAGCATCAACATGATTCAACACAACTTCAAAAGGGGAGAGAGATATGAGAGTGTGGTTGGTACCTTTACACTACCAAGATTCATGGTCTCATCAGCCCTTCCCTGTACAACAAAATATCCTCCAGTAGTTCTCTTGATGATGTCTCCATGTCTCCTTAGTTGCTGTGAGTAGCAATAAGTTAGAATGAATATTATCAGAGCCACTTCTACACACCAGATCATATAGCATTTGTACTCACCAGATATTCTGATAATTATCCACTACTTATTTACGGACAAGATTTCAAGGTTCAAAGTAATCCTAACAAACAATTACATCTTATAATTTTTATCCCCGGTAGTTTCTTACTGGATTTATGATTTATAAAGAGGTATGGTGAATGAGAAGACAAAAAGATTTATTCAAGTCAGCAATTGTTCATGCCAACAGGTTAGGTGACGACATTGGCCTGATTGCTTTAGTTCTAGAAGACTAAATTTCATTCTTAAATTTCATTAATAATGCAAATTTTGAGAACACATGCAATTCCAAATCATTCATGTTTAAACAAATCCTCTAAAATTTTTTAAAAGAATATTAAAGCTTACAAATATATATGTTCTATATGCATCTGTATATATGTACATTTATGAACAAAATATATATATGTTTACACATTAGACTAAACTTGACTTGGGGTGGACTTGGAAATTTATTTGCACTTTAAATATAATTTAAAGTGTAAAGAAACTATTTTGAAATTCCTAAATTCAAACAATATTTTTATACAATGTCAATTACAATTGACATCCTTGCAATTTGTGTTTTGTAGCTGGCTATAACTTTTTGTTTACAATGGAACTAATGGGTGTAATTTTTGTTGTGTAGATGGCTTTTGGCATTGACATGTGGATCTTCTATTTTTTTGCTCGAAGATAATTTAGACTTATGCAAAATTGGGAAATTTTTTGTCGTCCTATACTCTTTGTGTGGACTATGGATGCATCGAACATATAATTTTTGGCGGGGTACATAGTATTTTGGGAGCTTGTATTAAATGCTCTGGTGGTATAGAATCAATGAACCGTGGAATTTGGATGCATTGTAAATATAATTTCTGGTGGGGTACATAGTATTTTTGGAGCTTATATTAATGGCTTTAGTATTAATTAATATAGATTACCTTTTGTCGTGGTACATATTATCATAGTAATTTGTACCTTGTCAAATGGTCATTACAATGCATAGTATAGTAAAAATGTTGTGTACAGAGGACATTGTTTTGGTAACGTACTTGAAATGTATGACGTTATTATTTGTAATTGGAATATATATAGTTGGTTCGTACATAAGTCTATATTATTATTTGTAATTGGAATATATATAGCAGGTGTTGTTATTTGTTTCATGGTTGCAAGTGAAACATGCATTACGGAATAGGTGATAATATATATAGGTTGTATACGTATTACAGGTTGCGGTGGATATATACAGGTTCGGACGAAATTTAGTAAAATGAAACAAACAAAACAATAATATAAAATGACGCTTTTGGTGACAAAACAATTGGTAGCCAAAAAGAAATATATCTTTTGGCGACTAAATATTTAGTAGCCAAAACAAATCAAAAACAGTTATGGCGACTAAATGTTTAGTAGCTAAAACTCACAAGACTTTTGGCGACTAAACATTAGTAGCCAAAACAACTCGAAAACAGTTATGGCGACTAAATGTTTAGTAGCTAAAACTCACAAGACTTTTGGCAACTAACGTTTTTAGTCGCCAAAACATAATAAAAGAATCATGGCCGACTAAACATGTAGTAGCTGAAGTTGCACTATTGGCAACTAATAATTTCGTCTCCGTAGATATTTTAATTTTTGGCGACAAAAACTTTAGTAGCTAAATATGAGAGTTAAACGAATTGATGTACCGTTTGGGCGACTAATATGTTAATCGCTAATGTCAGTTATCAGCGGCTAACACTCTTTTCGTCGCTAATACCTATTATTTTTGCCTACTAAAACGTTAGTCGGTATTTTGTACTACTTTTCGCGACTAAATGTTTTTTAGTCGCTAATTCCTTCAGCGACTATGTATCCCTGACAAATCCAGCGACCAAATTATTTAGTCGGCAAAGTGTTTCGGCGACTAAAATCAATACTTTTGGCAACTAATTTTTTAGTCTCCAAAAGTGTATTTTCTTGTAGTGGTCTCTACCTCCCTCTTTAAGTTTACTCTATGATAGGAGGGAGAGGTGGTTATAGTTCCTTTCATTTATTGATTTTTTGTCCAAATCGTATCCGAAACCATCAAGCAATCAATTTACTCATTGATGGTTTTGGAAACAATTCTAACCTTCTCTCGAGGCTTTTCCATGATAAAGAAGTGTAGGAGGGACAAACAGAGTCCAGAACACTCTGTCTACACTGTTTTCACTTCAAAGCACAAAATAGAATTTTACATGAAATTAAGGCACGGACAGCCTTCTTTAGACCTGGCCGGGCTTCATTAAAGGCCGGCCGGTCATCAATGTTTGGTCAGTAGTGTATTTTTGTATAAAACAGAGGGCTGTGACTGAAGGTGAAACAGAATGGTCTAGGCAGACAAAGCAGTTTCTGGACACTACGCATGCGAACATTGTGCATCCTTGTTTGATGATTAATTATTAATTATTATTGTTGTAATTAATTATTGATTGTCGTAATTAATATTGTTGTAGCAATGTTTCGTTAGATGGTTAGTTTATTTTGTTGTAATAAATTAGCTAGTTAGTTAATTATAACTTAGTAGTTGGTTACTTATTCATTCATTCGATTTTGTAATAATTAGTTTAATTCGGACTTTCGGACACTTAGTCGGACCCTCTTGCACGAGGGCCAATATGTAATAACGTGTATGTTTTCCAACACCACGTCTTTCTCCCCTTTACTTATTTGCTTACGATGGTTAGTTTAGATTATCATGTTTTTCTTAGCATTTTTCATGTTTACATACACTTGTCTTGCATGCATTGAGGCTCTGTTTATCATCCTAACAAACATTGTCGTTTATTACTTCCTTGAATACGTGCGTTACTGCTTGCTATAAAATTGATTCACATGCCATGTTAATAACCGAGCCTATTTAAAATGGCATATTGCATGTGTTGCATTAGTCATTTTGTATCTGTAGGATCATGCATTTTTCTAACTCTTTCACTTTTTTTGGCTTGAAGTACTAGGTAAGCATTTACTTGCTTTAACACATTGCATTGAATGTTAGTGCTGCCATGTCTAGCATGTCCACCATGAGGCCAAGTGCTTAAGTGATATAACTGTTTGAATGCCTGTGGATGAAGGCTAGTTGCTTGAACTGGGATGGTTTGATCAAATGTCCATTTTAAGCCCATTTTTTCAAGTGGCAAATTCACAAAAGAATTTCTAAACAAAACATGAGATCAAGTGTTCCAATTCTTGCAAATTAGTCTATACCTTATGTGTGCATCACATAGTAATGTTAGCTAATAATCGGAACAAGAACATATAATGTAAATAAAAATCATATCATGATTAGTAGAAGCTGATTTTTTATCAAACGAGCGGAGTACTCAATTCATGACCTTCCCCTCTCGTACATAAGTTCTCGAGCCGAGACACTTTGGTGATGATGGACTAATGGCCTTTAACACGAGTCTTGGGTTTCCTAAATTCCCAAAAATATTTAGGTGGTGACTTTGAAATCTGGCAAAGCAGTCCATTTTTTGTATTTGATTTAAACATTGATTTTTCAAAAGAATTGCCGGATTTGGACTCTTTTTGTGTTTTCACTATTTCACATTGCACTTGTGAAATCAAATTCAGAACCACAAGAGTCCGAACTATAGGGTTGATCGTATTCGAAAGGAGCACGAAAAGCAAACTACAGACAGGACTAAGGGAATATTAGAATAAATTTTGTACTAATTGGAATATAAGTAATTAAAGTAGGATTTATGAAAAAAGTTCCCTTTAATAAAAGATGCATAAATTAATGAATGAATATTAATATTATTCTAGTAACATAATTTAAGGAATAATCTAAGTTAAAATTTTTATTTTAAGAGTATAAAATTAATTTATAGGCCAATCATATTGTGACACATATTAACAAAAATTGAACAAAATCAAAAATAAAATAAGAAAAAAAATTGCAACTTTCAGCTTTAATAAAATGACAACGTTTTACAATTATAATAGTATATAGATTTTGTATGAGATTTTGAAACTCTCATAATATCTATTCTTAAAAGCATTTTTTTGTAAATTATATATATATAAATAAATAATCTCAACGTAAAGCAAAAATTATGAGTTAATTATGATAATTTGAAATTTGTATTTAAAACTTATAAATCATGAGATCATTATAATTTTAAATTTAAATTAATAGATTACTTTTCATATTTTGACTTGTTTGGCAATATCACTTTTTTAGTCTAAAACTCAAAAAGTCACTAAAAAAATTAAAAAACCAACAACTTATACCAAAAAGTCAAAGATTCTATTTTCTCTATACTTTTTGCACATCTTTTCGTAAAAAACAAAAAAGTCATCCCAAACATATTAGTTTTTTTACATCATATTTTAGCCAAAAAGTTACTAAAAGAGTGTCTTAGTGACTCTCAAATTTAAATTTTGAAATGAATTAGTATACTTGATATTTTTTTAGATTTGCATATACTTTCCATTTGAAAGTCATAAATTAATGAATATTAGCTTTTATTTTATTTTTGCTTGAATAATAGTTAACCAATAGAAATTTTTTCTAATTTTTAAAAACCAATAAATTATGAAATTTAGATGGAGACCTTAAGCCTGCGTTTGGTTGTGTTTTGTAAATGTGATTTGAGAGTATGAGTTGTATTTTGAGTTTGTGTGTTGTAGAATTATGATTTGAGTGTAGAAAATTTGTTTGCTAAAGTGTTTTGAAAATAGTTTTGGAAAAGAGGTTTGATTTGAGTGGTGAATTGTTGATGTGATATTTGATATGTGATACAAAAATTTACAACTCATAACTAAACATACAACTCAAAATTATTTTAAAGCACATTAAAAAATAAAAAAAAAATTCAGAAAATATTTTTCCTAATAATATTAATCAATTGCAAAAAAATCAATTGCAAAAAAAAAAAAAAATTCTGTACAGCGGAGGACATCCGAGCGGATGACCCGGAGGACATCTGGGCGGTCTTCCCCTGGGCAAAATTTTCACAAAAGCAGCGGCTGATGCACAGAGCTCTCTGCAGAGCCCGTGAAAATTGATTCCAAAACAACAATCAAACATCATACTCAAACGCACGTGCAAAAACACTTTTACAAATCACAACCAAGCAAAACTTTTAGAGGCATTATGAATAAAAAAAATTCCCATTTTATACCTAGATTGATTTTGCAAAACACACTTTCAAAACAGACAAACGTGACCAAGAAGCTTAAACCGATCTCCAAATCTAGAATAGCTCATCTATATTACCATTTTTTTATGTTCTTTCTTTTTCTTTTTTCTTTTTTCTTTTTTTTTTTATGTGTAGGCCTCCACTCTAGATTGTCAATAATGATCCGAATTATTTATCTTGTAAATATTATAACAAAATTTATTTATACAAAAAAATAATTTATTTTTTATTTTATAAAATAGACTGTTTATTAATTATGGTACATTTTAAAAAATAAAGATAATTTATTCATATGTCAAGTGATATTAAACAAATTTACTTTTTTTTCTATACAATTTATCTTTATTATAAACAATTTAAATAATCATTATAAACTCATAATGAAATTGATAAAATAAAATATAAAAAAATACTAAGGATAATGATGGTCCCAACACCAAATGTCAAACTACTTAGTTCAAAAAAAGAAAAATATGACACTTTTACTTGTCTCTTTTAACAGGGCATCAAGTAATTATGCTCTTTATCAATTATAATTTATCATTTTTTTGGTATTTTCAATTATTTAATATAAATTTATAAATTATATTTTTTCACCGATCACAATATTATTGAGGCACCGTGCGTGACTATGCAGCCTGAACAACCAATAACTTCTCCTCCTTTGGGTGTCGTGGCTCTGTCTGTTTTTCATTCAAAATGCTCATATCCAATCTGCGTCTTCTTCTTTAACCCTTTCCTTCTCTTTCATCAAAATGTCTGTCTTTTTCACCCACTAAAATGATTAGAATAAATTACGATTACACTTTCTAAAAATTTATTAAAAATATAAAATTTTCTTTATATTTACAAAATTATTTTTTATTTTAAAATTTTTAATCACATAATAAATTATTCACTTTATTAATCAATCGTGAAGTTTAAAGTAGTATATGATATAAGCAATAACTTATTTGAAATACATATATTAATTTTTATGAAATTAAACACTTTATTTTCTTTCTATTGGAAACAATCTTCTGTGTAAATAAAATAAACTGAAATTAAATCAAACAAAATAAAATAAATCTTACAGAATTTATTTCGTTGAACCGAATAAATAATTCAAAACCAAGTCGAGTGTGTGACACTCTGTCCTTAAGACAGATTCGCCCCGCTACGGTACTTACGGTTGAGTGGCGTCTATCTCCCAGGATACAATGATCTTCACAAATTGTAGTAATACTCCAAACTATTTGTTCGGCGAACAAAACATGTGTTCTAACTCTCTAAATTTTATTCTAAAACTAAAATGAAGAATAATGCATACAAATGAAATCTGGGCAGCAAGGAAATCGATTTCAGACTTTTTTTCTCGGGGGCAAAACTGTTGGACAGTGCTGGACTTAAATAGGGCCGAACAAGTGTAGAAGTTTGAACCAACAGATGCAAAACTGTTCCGAACAGATACAACTTCAATTCAAATAGATCTGGACAGATTTGAATTCTGTAAACTGCAGCAGTTAAACCCGAAACTGCTGGGCAGTTTCTGGAAGTTTAATAACTGAAAAACAGTGAGGAATTTCGGACTGGAAAGGAATCAAATGGACAGAAAAATTAATTCAATTTTGTTGGCACAAAATTTGAATTTAATTTTATTTAAAATTCAAATAAATTTTGTCCAAAAAATTAATATTAGAAGCGACCCGACCCACACCCGTGCACGGCACGACTCGGTCGGCCGGACGGACGGCGACGGCGACGGCGCGCATATGGTGGTTTGGGCTAAGGTTCACTTCGTCCATAACTCCTCCCTTCTACAAACTTGGGGTGCCCTTTGGGACCCAACCCAAGTGTTGTAGGCTAGAGCTTATAAACACAAATAAATTCTCTTAAAGTTTCAATGTGGGACAACCCATTAAAAGGAAACCCACATGTAAACCTTTAAATGTCCATTCCTTGAACCTGAAAACGACGTCAACTTCCCATTCACTCATAAATTGTTTTGACGAGCTGTCTTCACCGTGTGACTTGCCACGTGGCAAGGAACACTTCACCTCTTCGGACCCGCCCCAAAAGACGTTCGGGACCCACTCAATTTTGGGCTCAAAGTCGGCCCAAAATAAGCCTAATAAACCAATTTTTCCAACAATCCCCCACATGAATGGAATTTGACGGAGAGAAAATGCAACAACATGATCTAAATACAGAGAGTACAGAAATTGGAAATATTCTGCAAAGGATAGGTAGCTTTTGGCTTTGAACCTTCCCTTGTGAGACACTATCGGATTTACTAGCTAACCAGTGAACATGATGTCTTGAACTGTTCAGCCGTTTGTGTAAACCAAGACAATAGAACTCACACAGTATATTATGGATACAAGTTATTTAATGTTACAAACTATTCTTTTTTGGATTTTGGACCGCGAGAGTTATTTGTTTCGATCTCTATTTTTTTACCCGTAGTAGGTATTGGTATTTACCCGGATTTCTTTCTTTCATTATCAGTTGACAAGGTTGAAGTTATTCTATCTAATTTTTTTATAGATAGTTTTCATGAATAAAAAAAGAAATCAAAAAAGAATCCTATGATTTTTTAAATTGTTCGTTGTACAATGCAAAAAAGAAGTCTTTTTTTCTTATCTTAAGTTAAGTAAAAAAAAATTTAAAATTTAACCAGATATGTTTGGTCTTTATGAGAACCATTTGAATCAAGTAGTGTAGTGATTCACATGGTTCTCGCCGGCTTACACGAATTTTTACGCTCTATTTTGTTTATATTCGTCAGAGACTTTCTTGAATTCAATTAGGCGTTAATGTAAATGAACCATAACTATGTAGCCCTATTCCTAAAAGATTGACTCCAAAATAACATATCCAAATTATAAGAAAGCCCGTAGAGGCCACAATTGCAGAATTTGCAGGGGGAAATTTTTTATTTGTTCGAGTATGTAAATAAATCGCGAATATAGTCCAAGTAATAAATGCCCAAATTTCCTTTGGGTCCCAATTCCAATATGACCCCCATGCTTCATTAGCCCATACTGCTCCCGAAAGAATACCTATGGTTAAAAAGATAAACCCTATACTAATAACACGATAACTCCAATGATCCAATTGTTGAATCAATTGGAATCTGTAATAATTCTTAGTAGAAAAAAAAGAAGTATTTCCAAAAACATTGCTTCTTTCATTTATATATTGGAATTCGCCAAAGGAAAAAGACTCATTGAATAAATGATTACTTTTATAAAAAATATTTATGTCTTTTCGAAATGTAATGACTAGAAGTGCTACTGATAATAATGATCCACATAAAAGAGCTGCATAACCCAATACCATCATACTTACGTGCATTATTAACCACTCGGATTGGAGAGCGGGTACTAATATTGCGGATTGATGTATTTCAGTTAAAAGACCCGAAGTAGTAAAGCCTTGTGTAAAAATAGCACTTGGCGCGATTATTGCACTTAAATAATTTTTTTTTTGAAATACGGAACGATATGAATAATGGAGAAACCCCATGAAAGGAAGAGTAATGATTCATATAAATTACTTAATGGGAAATGCTCCGAATAAATCCAACGAGTGATTAATAATCCTGTTATACAGAAAAAAGTCGCCATCATGCCCTTTTCTGATGAATCATATAGTTTTACTATTTCATTGACTAATAAGGTTGTTATTAAATGAATTGTAATTACAATTGAAACGATAGAAAAGGAAATATGAGTTAATATATGTTCTAAGGTTAAAAATATCATAAAAAAAAAGAGGAATCCTTTAATGACGGAATGGAAATTGGGAATTGAATTCATTATAAGATCTATTCTATCTTTTTTAGAAGACGGCATGCCGCTACTCGGACTCGAACCGAGATGCTCTAGCACTGCTTCCTAAGAGCAGCGTGTCTACCAATTTCACCATAGCGGCTTTCCTTTCTCAAATTTATAATAGACTATTCATATTCAATTGTCGAGATTGAAGAAGTCAATTCAATGTAGTATTTTTTAGGAAACATTCAAATTGATGAATAAAAATTCATAGAAATTTGAAGGTTCATTATTTTAGATTAGGGTATCCGTTTTTCGATCTTTTGTGTAATTTATACTCTTCTGGAATTGAACTGTTGTAACTGGATAGTTCTATCCCTGGATAGGGGATAGAACTCAAAAAAAGCGCTTTTTCTCATTTTCATTTTTTAAGGATTCATTTCTCATTTATCTAATTTTATAAATCTGAAACAAAAAATGGATTTTATCAATGAACACAAAATAGAATCTATTTTGAATCACTTAAATTTGACACATTTTTCATAGTTAATATCCCAATTAAAAACTTTTATAGATTGGGTTGAAAGCGGCAAATATATAGGAGTATATATATTAATTCATATCTATAGTAATTCATCGAAATAATAATTCAGAAAATGAGATTACAAAAAAGTTTTAAACTTATAGTTTCAACGATTCATTAATTTTGACTAAAAATCTTATATCTGCTCTTTTATAGATATATAAATAGAGAAAAAAGAATAAACTTTTATTATTCTTTTATTAGTAGGTCGATGAGGAAAATAGGAATTCTTACCCCAGAACTAGAAATAAAAAAAATAGACTAAAAAGAAAGGTAAACCTTTGTATCTTGTGTTTATTTTTTTTTTTCAAAGAAAAGTATTTTTTTTAGAATTTAGTAAAAAGAAAAATACTTATTAACTGTATCTAGTATAGTTGCCTCCAGCAGGTTACCTATATTTTTTCCCACCTCTAGTTTGAATTGATTTAAAATCACAAATGTCACTATGAATTAATTCAAGTGGCTCCGTACTTCTTTCAATTGAATGAAAAGGAGTTTTAGATAATTTTGCCTCAACGCAAATTTCACATTTATGATTTGAATCAATGTTAAATTTAGGTAAACATTCCATATTAATTAATCTACGCAAAGATCCATAATTAACATGTCCTAGTCTACCATGCCATAAATTTGAAGACTCAAGCAAATAAGAAGAAGATGTATTTTTATTAATACCAGAGGGTACAACAGTCATTACATTTAACCTGAAAAGACCATCAGACATGTAACCTTTTCCTACATACATCCCGTTTTTGGTACGTACAAACCTGTCACTTTCAAAAACTAGCCTAAACCCATTCTTACTTAACAAAGATCCGAAAACTAAATTCTTGCGAATGTCCAGTACAGGCAGCACATTGTTGAGAGTGAGTTCCTTTCCAGATGTCATCTTAAGTACAATCTTTCCTTGTCCTTCAACTTTGGAAGTTGAGGAGTTGCCCATAAAAAGTTGTTCACTATTGTCCACTGTAGAATAAAATGTGAACATCTTTTTGTCGGCACAAATGTGGCGAGTAGCACCAGTGTCCACCCACCATTCTTTAAGATTTGCGACAAGATTTGCCTGGGAAACAACTGCAGAAAGATTTATGACATCTTCACCATTGGAAATTTTATCCATTTCGGTCATTTTGGCTTTAGTAATCTTCTTACTTGATCTTTCTTTGCCTTTACGTTTGTAATGACAATCTTTGGCCTGATGTCCCTCTTTGTTACAAATGTAACACATGCCATTAAACTTGTATTTCTTAGTTTCCCCTTCTTTAGATAGCATTCTCTTCTGCCATCTTTTAAAAACAGTTCCTAAGAACTTCTCTGGTTTTTCACCATGATTCACTGACACAGTCCCAACATAAGGAGAGGTTGGCGTAATGCCAATCACCATACCAGTACTGGTTTGAACATAAGTTTGACCAGTTTTAGTAGCCATAAATTCTAAATTATAAAATAAAATTATAATTAGAATTTTATACTACACAGAAAACTAAAACAACAAACCACAGAATTTCAAATTCTGTAAAAATAAAAGAAATAAGAATTGTAACTTTTATTTCCAATTAATTTGAAAAAAAAAATTATTTAAACAAATTAAACCAAAACTACAGAAATAAATTCTGTGAAAATAAAAGAAACAAAACAAAATGTAACTTTTATTTTCAATTAATTTGGAAATAAAACAAAATAAAATTTTATTTAACCAAATTAATTCCACGTAGAAAATTAAATTTCTGTAACACTTCAATAATTAAAATACTGAAACAGAATTTTAATTAATGAAAACTCAAAAAATAATTTCTAAAAACCCAAAATTAATTTCTAAAAAAATTCCACAAAAATATATTCTGAATTGTTAATGACACCAGCATCATACTACTAGTAGTCAAAGAAAATAGACAGTATATTATTACTATCTGTCAAATAGCATATAATTACTATTTGTTTTTCCAACCAGAATATTATTTTGTAAATCCACCGAAAATAATTTTCTTCTGAAATTATTTACGAAGAATGAAAAAGGGAAACAAACGAAAAATTCTATAAACAGAATAATTCAGATCTGTCTTAAGATTGTTGGAAACAATCTTCTGTGTAAATAAAATAAACTGAAATTAAATCAAACAAAATAAAATAAATCTTACAGAATTTATTTTGTTGAACCGAATTAATAATTCAAGACCAAGTCGAGTGTGTAACACTCTGTTCTTAAGACAGATTCGCCCCGCTACGGTACTTATGGTTGAGTGGCGTCTATCTCCCAGGATACAATGATCTTCACAAATTGTAGTAGTACTCTAAACAATTTGTTCGGCGAACAAAACCTGTGTTCTAACTCTCTGAATTTTATTCTAAAACTAAAATGAAGAGTAATGCATACAAATGAAATCTGGGCAGCAAGGAAATAGATTTCAGACTGCTTTTCTAGGGGACAAAACTGTTGGACAGTGCTGGATTTAAATAGGGCCGAACAGGTGTAGAAGTTTGAACCAACAGATGCAAAATTGTTCCGAACAGATACAACTTCAATTCAAACAGATCTGGACAGATTTGAATTCTGTAAACTGCAGTAGTTAAACCCGAAACTGCTGGGCAGTTTCTGGAAGTTTTAATAATTGAAAAACAGTGAGGAATTTCGGACTGGAAAGGAATCAAATGGATAGAAAAATTAATTCAATTTTGTTGGCACAAAATTTGAATTTAATTTTATTTAAAATTCAAATAAATTTTGTCCAAAAAATTAATATTAGAACCGACCCGACCCACACCCGCGCATGGCCCGGACGGACAACAGCGGCGGCGCGCGCGCCTGTGGTGGTTTGGGCTAAGGTTCACTTCGTCCATAACTCCTCCCTTCTACAAACTTGGGGTGCCCCTTGGGGTCTAACCCAAGTGTTGTAGGCTAGAGCTTATAAACACAAATAAACTCTGTTAAAGTTTCAATGTAGGACAACCCATTAAAAGGAAACCCACATGTAAACCTTTAAATGTCCATTCCTCGAATCCGAAAATGACGTCAACTTCCCATTCATTCATAAATGGTTTTAACGAACCGTCTTCACCGTGTGACTTGCCACGCGGCAAGGAACACTTCACTTCTTCGGACCCGCCCAAAAAGACGTTCGAGACCCACTTAATTTTGGGCTCAAAGTCGGCCCAAAATAAGCCTAATAAACCAATTTTTCCAACACTTTCTTCCTTTTATTTTTATTGTTTTATCTCACCGTCTGTATTTTTTATTTTCACCTCAACTAATAACAACACATTACCCAACCACCGCACCACCCTCTCCTATTCTCAACCAAGACTACAATCATTTTCGTCTATAACATTTGTGTATGGGTGATTTTCTGACCACACTGCCAAACAGGTACCCAGCTGGAGAGCACCGGTAGAATAGATTAAGCCCGAACGACCTGCAACAAAAAGAAGAGTTTCCGGCTGTGGCTCGTCCATCCGGGGGCACTCCGACGATCAAGTCAGTACTCAATATCTCTCAAAGATAACCAATAGTGCTTAACTCGCTAGACAGAATATCAAAGGCATACCTTAGACCCATGTGGGTGCCTCCTTTTTATAGCCAACATAATCCTAGTCCCAATAGAAACCTAGTTCTAATGGACTTTGGATTACTGCTAATCTTGGACTCCTAGTTGAATTAGGATAAACTCTCTAAGAGTCTTATCTTAATCCAAATTGAAGTCTTCTCTCATTCTAGGACTTTTATCTCTTATCTGCTTATCTCGGATTCCGGTATTCTCGCAAATAACCTCGGCCTTGCTGAAATTACCTCGGCGTCATGACCAGAACACATGGCACCTCGGCTGGCACTTCGGTGACACCTCGGCCACGTGTTGTCATTCAAAAATTATGTCCCTACAATTGCCCCTTAGGTTTTATTACCTCGGCACCCTGAGGTGATGGAACCTATATCATTCCTTCCTTTAATCATGACCCCGGTTTAACTTCAACTTGTAAACTTTTCTCAAGTTTCAACAAGTGTTAAACATAATCTCGGTTTAACTTCAACTTGTAAACTTTTCTCAAGTTTCAACAAGTGTTAAACATCATCTCAGTTTAACTTCAACTTGTAAACTTTTTTCAAGTTTCAACAAGTGTTAAACATCATCTCGGTAAACTCTTCTCTTCTCGGACTTAATCATCTTAGGCCGAGATCTTGTCTTTTGGGATCTGGGATCCGAGATCTGGAATCCGGGATCAGCTTACTTGGGCTGAGCTCTTGTCTTCTCATATCCAGTGCTATCTCGGCTTGACAGGTGAGGTCACCTCGGCATCTTGTCGCTTTCTCTGGAGGTAATCCCTCAGATCCTCCTTGGTTCATCCAGGAGCTCGGCTATCTCCGGATTTCAGCCTCTTTGGTGCACTACTTCCTGTGTCATTGCGAGTCCTTTTGGACCTCCCTCCATTGGTCGCGTCAAAACAGAGGTCCTTCCCCTGAACATGTCGATGTTCTTTGGAGTCAACTTCCTTGGTGCGATGTGTCCTGTCACGACCCCAACCCGTCCCTAGTAGGATGGTGCCGTGATGGCCAGTAATCTGAGATTACCGAAGGCCAACCATCTAAATTCACACACAAGCAAAGTATTACATATGGGGCTAACCAGTGCGGAAGCAATAATTTGCGAATACAAGTGGTCCATAAGAGCAATGCATAAGTCAAATGGAATGGCATACATCTTTACACAGCTTTACAACTTGAATGCAATTAAAGTAAGGTCCCAAATACATATTACATTTTAACAAAAGGGCTTCACAAGCCGACATAAACAAAATGCACGAACTACAGGTCAAGGAACATAGTCTGCCAGATTGCCGACATCTTCGTTGCCGACGTAACATACATACAAGACACACATCTTGATCAAAAGGCTTCTCAAGTCGACGTGTACAAAAAACAAATATTACAAGTCAAGAAGCATGATTTTCAAGACTGCTGACATAATTACAAGTCAAGCCGGCATGACAAAAATCCAAAACAAGCTCGCGAATCCCATCTAGGCGTCACCGCCTTCTAGCTCATCACCTACATATATATAGAGAGAGAGGGTGAGCTTGGATACTCAGTGAATGGTATAAATAATAAAGGGTTTGCATGAATAATAGCCAAAGTCCTTTCAAAACAATACATGTCAAATCTTTATATAACAAGGGATGGACCTCGTCCATCTAACGAATCTTCAAAGCTCCAAGGGATGCTTACTAGCATCAATATATTACAAATGATGACATTCCGGCAAACAAATCCACGCGGTAAACCGACAGTGGCAAAACAAGACAAAGCAAGGGAGATATCTCAAACAAGGGTGTTACAAAAGTTTAGAGTCCTCTAGCACAAGGGACCTATGTTACAAAGGCCCGTAGCCCTTTAACACGAGAGTACTGCGAAAGTTTAGAGTCCTCCAGCACAAGGGACTTTCGAAACAAGATGTGCTGCGAAAGTTTAGAGTCCTCCAGCACAAGGGACTTTCAGAACGAGGTGTACTGCGAAAGTTTAGAGTCCTCAAGCACAAGGGACTTTCAGAACGAGGTGTGCTGCGAAAGTTTAGAGTCCTCCAGCACAAGGGACTTTCAAACGAGGTGTGCTGCGAAAGTTTATAGTCCTCCAGCACAAGGGACTTTCCGAGAAGGTCATCAAAACAAGTATAACACAAGATACGAAACTAAGGACAATCATTTATGCTTAACAAATACTTTTCAAAACAAAGCAAAGCAAAGCTCATCAAAATATTGATAACATAGCTTTATTAAAAATACCACTCACATAGTTCTGCCAATGTCGGGGTCAAGGCAAGTCCAAGTCCTACAAACACATGGCAAAGTCCATTGAATGCACTTCTCAAAACAAGTCTTGCACGCATGCAAATGACCTCGACATTCCTCAAAAACTAAGTCAAATCAAATCAAAACACAGTTTCTTACCTCTGGAAAACATGCTGGGTAACTACCAGGTCTTGGCCGAGTTCCCACACCTTCTCGCCAAGGTGTGGTCCCGATGGCCACATTCAAAAGCGAAGTCGGGAAAATCTGGGTTTCCCTCTTGATAAACATGAAGAACACGAAGAACATGAACATGAGGAAGATGAATGCAAGGATCAAAACTTGTTATTACAAAAGTTGAGATTTCATGCCATGAATTCAAAAACATGGACCTGGGTACCCACACTCAAGGATCTTATCAAAACAAACACAAAAACATGAGCCTTAATGCAAACTTTCGGATCAAACGAGGCTTTTCTTCAAAAACACATGAAAACCATTTTCTCTTTCTAAAACCAACTTTTAATCAATGTATGACGTGCAGAACAGATCTGATCGTGCAATGTAGCTAGATGATCAATAAGAACAACGAAAGTAGGTTAAGATTCTAACCTCAAAACTCGAATCTGACGGTTCAAGCTCCAACGATCAAGCTTGGAAGTTCACTCTCTCTTGCTCAAACTTCTTTTTCTTCCTAGAGTTTCTCTCTCTAAAAGGAAAGATTTGATACAAAATGATATGTTTTCCCGACAGTCACTGACTTAACCCTCTGCTGGGACACGTGGCATCGGCTGATTGGCTCTACTAAAAAAGGTGACGGACTGATAAGACAAGACCATGACAAAGTGTATTCAACAAGCTAGACGGTAAGAACACACCGGCAAGTAACGACATCGGCTAACAACAAGACTCCAGCAATCAAGGGGCAAGGACATCGGCTTGGAAGGACAACACTTGACTAAGCTGTGCCACACCTTGGCCTAGATGTGCCACACCTCGGTCTAGGTCACACCATTCCAGGAACAAAATCGCTAGTGCAAGGATCAAGGACTTAGAACGCCTAGATATTAACATCTCGGCCCAGATGATGCACATCTCGGCCTGATGGTGACATTTCGGCCAATATGCCAGGGTGAAGATGGAGGTCAACCAAAGGGGTTCCAAGATAGTTCTAAGTGGAAAAAGGTCTCGAAGGTGTCTAGGCTTAAGATGACCTCGGCAACACACCAGGCAAGAACAAAGCATGCAAGCAATCATTCAAGCAAAACAAGACAAGATTTGCAAATGCACATATCAAAACAAGATCATCCATAAATATATGCAAGTATGACTAAGTTAAAATGAGGGTTGTTACATCCTACCCCCCTTAAAGAAGTTTGGTCCCCAAACTTGAGTTACCTTGTTCCAAAAACAATTTTGGATGTCGGACTTTCATTTCCTCTTCCATTTCCCATGTAGCTTCCTCACCGTAATGTTCCTTCCATTCAACTTTTACCAAGGGTATCGACTTACTTCTCAACTATTTCACCTGCCTATCAACAATCTGTATCGGCTTCTCTTCGTAGCCTAGATCTTCGTTAATTACAATTCCGAAATAGTCGATCACGTGTAGCGGATCTCGAATATACTTCCTCAGCATCGAAACATGGAACACATTATGGACTTGGCTCAATCTTGGCGGCAAAGCAAGTCTGTAGGCAGCGAGGTTAACCTTCTCAAGAATTTCAAAAGGTCCAATGTAACGGGGTGCTAACTTACCCTTCTTCCCAAATCTTGTAACTCCTTTCATCGGCAAAATCTTTAGGAATACATGGTCCCTGACTTCAAATTCTAACTCTCTTCTTCTCTGGTCGGCATAACTCTTCATTCGACTCTGTGCGGTTTTGATTCTTCGTTGGACGAGCTTAATCTTCTCGGTTGTTACTTGAATTAACTCAGGACCAAGCAGAGCTTTGTCTCCTACCTCAGTCCAACATATCGGCGATCTGCACTTTCTTCCATACAGTGCTTCATACGGTGCCATGCCAATGCTAGCTTGATAACTGTTGTTGTACGTAAATTCCACCAATGGTAAATGCACTCCCCAACTTCCTTGGAGGTCCAATACACACAGTCTAAGCATATCTTCAAGTGTCTGAATCGTCCTCTCTGTTTGCCCATCAGTCTGGGGATGAAAAGTTGTACTAAACCTCAACTCGGCTCCGAAAGCTCTTTGTAGGCTCTGCCAAAATCTGGAAACCAACTTCAGATCTCGGTCTGACACAATTGACATCGGCACTCCATGAAGTCTAACAATCTCATTCACATACAACAAAGCAAGTTTGTCGGCATTGAAGGTTGTCTTAGTAGGTAAGAAGTGTGCTGACTTAGTTAGTCTATCCACGATAACCCAAATTGAATCCATACCCTTTTATGTCTTCAGCAAACCAACCAGAAAGTCCATGGAGATGTGCTCCCATTTCCACTCAGGAATCGGTAAAGGTTGAAGAAGTCCTGCTGGCCTTTGATGTTCTGCTTTCACTTATTGACAATACAGACACTGCGGCACAAACTCGGCTATCTCTCCTTTCATGTTCGGCCACCAAAGCGTCTGCTTCACATCCTAATACATCTTGGTGTTCCCAGGGTGAATAGCAAACTTGGAACCGTGAGCTTCCTGCAAAATTTTCCTTTTCAACTCTGGGATGTCGACCACACACAATCTTCCTTCAAACTTGAGCACTTGATTTTCTATGGTGTATCCTGATCTCAGCTTTGTGATAATCTCATCGGCTACCTTCTTGAAGAATTCATCCTCCATTTGTCTCGTCTTTACTTCCTCGACAATAGTCGGCTCCACTGTGATCGTGGTTAGACATGCCAAATTTCCAACCATCTTTCTGCTCAAAGCGTCGGCCACGGTGTTAGCTTTACCTGGGTGATATTGAATTTGCATGTCGTAATCTTTTAATAACTCAAGCCATCTTCTCTGCCTCATATTCAATTCCTTCTGAGTGAACAAGTACTTTAAACTTTTATGATCTGTAAAAACCTGACAAGAAGCTCCATACAAGTAGTGGCGCCAAATCTTCAAGGTAAATACCACGGCTGCTAATTCTAAATCATGGGTGGGGTAATTCTTTTCATGTGGCTTCAATTGGCGAGAGGCATATGCTATGACCTTACTGTAACAAGCCCGCGGGGGACCTCGCCACAGCTCGGACTCTCGATTTCGTTGTCACGGTTCTAAGTCTGAACCAAAGAGTCCAAATCCGGCAAATCGTTTTGAGAAAACAGATTTTCGAAAGAAGTGCCAAACATGGACTACTTTGCCAGATACAGAGTCGCCACCTAAATATTTTTTAATGGGAAATTTAGGAAACCTGACTCGGTGCTAAAGCCACTGTCCGTCACACAAAGTTGCCTCGGCTCGGGGAACTTGGGTTAACGATTGGGGGAAAGTTCACTTCGTGAAGCACCCCGCTCGCCCGATCAAAAAGATCGGCCTCTACTAACCATGATATCAATTTTTGAAAACATTGTTGTGTTCTTATTCCGATTATTAGCCTAGGTTACTATGTGATGCACACAGCATACAAGTATAGACTGGATCGCCTGAATTGGAACAAAACATTTTATGTTGTTTTTTTGAAAGAGGTTTTGCTACCCGCAGGTAGGCTTGAAACATTTAATGATTTACTCCAATTCAGATAACCCAGCCTCCACCCACAGGCATTCATGCAGATATATCATATAAGCAAATAGCCTCATGGTAAGCATGCTATTCATGGCATTCACTCACACGCATGCAAGGATGCTAAAGCATAAGACTCAGTCACTCACACGCATGCAAGGATGCTAAAGCATAAAACTTACCGGGTACTCCAGGCCAATAATAGAAACTTCATTAGAAATCATGCATGATCCTAATTATACAGAAGTGCCTAATGCAACACATGCAAAATGCAACTATAGCAGGCTCGGCTATTCTAAGATTGGTATATGAAATGCTACAACTATCATGTATTCAATTTGGAATTAAAAGTACAATGCAGTTAGTATGATGCGCCGAGCCCGGTGCATGCGATACAGATGAATTATGCAAACATGCTGTCATACTGTATGCTAATTTAAATATGCCCTAATCTAACCATCATAAGCGGATAAATAAAAGGGAGAAAGACGTGGGGTTGGAAGACATACATCACACTCACGCACACTTATTACAGTTGTGCCCTCACTCGGAGGGTCCGAATAAATAATAC
>NW_021025170.1:78969-90722 GCF_004153795.1 Camellia sinensis | reverse complement strand
TCAAGGGGTTCTAGTTTCCTATTAATCTTCTCGGCAAACTTAGCAGAAACGAATGAATGCGTAGAACTCGAATCAATCAATATATATGCATTTTGAGAGCAAATTGTGAGTATACCTGACACCACTGTCTCGGTATTCTGAGTGTCTCCTGGTACTAGTGCAAAAACTCTGCCTTGCCTCATCTGTCCTTTCCCAGCGTTACCTTTCTACACGGAGCCCGAAGTATACCCATCTTTCTTACCTTCATCAGCCCTCGTTTTTGGACAGTCCCTCACAAAATGACCTATTTCACCACATTCGTAACAAGCTCCAGACGCCCGACGACAAACCCTGAAATGTGGCTTCCTACAACTGGGACATGTCGGCTTAGCACCACTTTCCTGTCTTGGGTTGCTCGAACTGCCAACATTCGCTTTCTTCTTGGCACCAAACTGTGCTCGGCGATTGTCATAACTCTGTCTCTTCCTCTGGCTCTCCCCCGAACTCTGGTATCTGCTCAAGTTAGCTTCGGCCAGAATGGCTTTGTCCAATACTCCGGCATAAGTTGGCATGTTGAGCATGTTGACTCGGTCTTGTATCGGTCCACGGAGCCCACTTTCAAATTTTCTAGCCTTCATATATTCATCATTGATCATGTGGGGTGCATACCTCACCAACTCGGTAAAGGCACGGTCATATTCAGCTACTGTTCTACTGCCTTGCGTCAAGGTCTGAAATTCGGCAGCCTTGCGATTTCGAACACTCAAAGGAAAATGCTTGGTGTAAAACAACTCCAAAAATCGGGTCCAGGTCAAGTCTGGATTGCCTTCTCGAACCATCATCCACCATCTGCAGGCGTCGTCATCTAGTGTAAAAGCTGCTAATGTCACTTTCTGGGTGTTGGTGCTGGGAAAGATCTTGAACAGTTTCTCCATTTCCAAAGCCCACGCTTCGGCCTTCATCGGTTCTATACCCCCTTGGAATCTTGGTGGCTTCATTTTATTGAACTCCCTGATCAAAGCTATCATGCCGTCCCCATATAAAGCTGGCTGTGGGGGCGCTTGTGGTACTGGAGGGGGTGGAGGTGGAACTGCATTGCGGCCGTTTGTCTGCTCGGTGAGTCGATGTAGCACTAGCGTACTACCGTCTTGCCTGCCTTAACTCACGGGCCAAACCTTCAACTAGCCTTTCCAGTCTGTCTAATCTGTCCTCCGACTGATCTCGGCCAATTGGAGGTCTACCTCTCCTCATGATGCTATGAGTACGCAAAATGTGACTTTAAAACAAAATGAACAAATAAACACGTAGGCAAGTAACAGTTAAGCATGCTATCATGCCGTCCCCATATAAAGCTGGCTGTGGGGGCGCTTGTGGTACTGGAGGGGGTGGAGGTGGAACTGCATTGCGGCCGTTTGTCTGCTCGGTGAGTCGATGTAGCACTAGCGTACTACCGTCTTGCCTGCCTTAACTCACGAGCCAAACCTTTAACTAGCCTTTCCAGTCTGTCTAATCTGTCCTCCGACTAATCTCAGCCAACTGGAGGTCTACCTCTCCTCATGATGCTATGAGTATGCAAAATGTGACTTTAAAACAAAATGAACAAATAAACACGTAGGCAAGTAACAGTTAAGCATGCTGAGATGATGCACACTTGTTCACATAGCAAGCAATATGATGCAATCCTAACATCCTTCTAAGGGAAAATCCTATGCTCTTTAGGACTCAAAGTGTGTGAATAACGTATATCAAGGAACTTGTGCTCTGATACCATTCTGTCACGATCCCAACCCGCCCCTAGTAGGATGGTGCCGTGATGGCCAGTAATTCGAGATTACCGAAGACCAACCTTCTAAATTCACACACAAGCAGAGTATTACATATGGGGCTAACCAGTGCGGAAGCAATAATTTGCGAATACAAGTGGTCCATAAGAGCAGTGCATAAGTCAAATGGAATGGCATACATCTTTACACAGCTTTACAACTTGAATGCAATTAAAGTAAGGTCCAAAATACATATTACATTTTAACAAAATGGCTTCACTAGCCAACATAAACAAAATGCACGAACTACAGGTCAAGGAACATAGTCTGCCAGATTGCCGACATCTTTGTTGCCGACGTAACATACATACAAGACACACATCTTGATCAAAAGGCTTGCCAAGCCAACGTGTACGAAAAACAAATATTACAAGTCGAGAAGCATGATTTTCAAGATTGCCGACATAATTACAAGTCAAGCCGACATGACAAAAATCCAAAACAAGCTTGCGAATCCCATCTAGGCGTCACCGCCTTCTAGCTCATCACCTACATATATATAGAGAAAGGGTGAGCTTGGATACTCAGTGAATGGTATAAATAATAAAGGGTTTGCATGAATAATAGCCGAAGTCCTTTCAAAACAATACATGTCAAATCTTTATATAACAAGGGATGGACCTCGTCCATCTAACGAATCTTGAAAGCTCCAAGGGATGCTTACTAGCATCAATATATTACAAATGATGACATTTCGGCAAACAAATCCACGCGGTAAACCGACAGTGGCAAAACAAGACAAAGCAAGGGAGATATCTCAAACAAGGGTGCTACAAAAGTTTAGAGTCCTCTAGCACAAGGGACCTATGTTACAAAGGCCCGTAGCCCTTTAACACGAGAGTACTGCGAAAGTTTAGAGTCCTCTAGCACAAGGGACTTTCGAAACAAGATGTGCTGTGAAAGTTTAGAGTTCTCCAGCACAAGGGACTTTCAGAACGAGGTGTGCTGCGAAAGTTTAGAGTCCTCCAGCACAATGGACTTTCAAACAAGGTGTGCTACGAAAGTTTAGAGTCCTCCAGCACAAGGGACTTTCCGAGAAGGTCATCAAAACAAGTATAACACAAGATACGAAACTAAGGACAATCATTCATGCTTAACAAATACTTTTCAAAACAAAGCAAAGCAAAGCTCATCAAAACATTGATAACATAGCTTTATTAAAAATACCACTTACATAGTTCTGCCAACATCAGGGTCAAGGCAAGGCAAGTCCAAGTCCTACAAACACATGGCAAAGTCCATTGAATGCACTTCTCAAAACAAGTCTTGCACGCATGCAAATGACCTCGACATTCCTCAAAAACTAAGTCAAATCAAATCAAAACACAGTTTCTTACCTCTGGAAAACATGCTGGGTAACTACCAGGTCTTGGCCGAGGTCCCACACCTTCTCGCCGAGGTGTGGTCCCGACGGCCACATTCAAAAGCGAAGTCGGGAAAATCTGGATTTCCTTCTTGATAAACATGAAGAACACGAAGAATATGAACATGAGGAAGATGAATGCAAGGATCAAAACTTGCTATTACAAAAGCTAAGATTTCATGCCATGAATTCAAAAACATGGACCTGGGTACCCACACTCAAGGATCTTATCAAAACAAACACAAAAACATGAGCCTTAATGCAAACTTTCGGATCAAACGAGGCTTTTCTTAAAAAACACATGAAAACCATTTTCTCTTTCTAAAACCAACTTTTAATCAATGTATGACGTGCAGAACAGATCTGATCGTGCAATGCAGCTAGATGATCAATAAGAACAGCAAAAGTAGGTTATGATTCTAACCTCAAAACTCGAATCTGACGGTTCAAGCTCTAACGATCAAGCTTGGAAGTTCACTCTCTCTTGCTCAAACTCCTCTTTCTTCTTCCTAGAGTCTCTCTCTCTAAAAGGCAAGATTTGATACAAAATGATATGTTTTCCCGACAGTCACTGACTTAACCCTTTGCTGGGACACGTGGCATCGGCTGATTGGCTCTACTCAAAAAGGTGACTGACTGATAAGACAAGACCATGACAAAGTGTATTCAACAAGCTAGACGGCAAGAACACACCAGCAAGTAACGACATCAGCTAACAACAAGACTCCGGCAATCAAGGGGCAAGGACATCGGCTTGGAAGGACAACACTTGACTAAACTGTGCCACACCTTGGCCTAGATGTGCCACACCTCGAATCTAGGTCACACCATTCCAGGAACAAAATCGCTAGTGCAAGGATCAAGGACTTAGAACACCTAGATATTAACATCTCAGCCCAGATGATGCACATCTCGGCCTAATGGTGACATTTTGGCCAATATGCCAGGGTGAAGATGGAGGTCAACCAAAGGGGTTCCAAGATAGTTCTAAGTGGAAAAAGGTCTCGAAGGTGTCTAGGCTTAAGATGACCTCAACAATACACCAGGCAAGAACAAAGCATGCAAGCAATCATTCAAGCAAAACTAGACAAGATTTGCAAATGCACATATCAAAACAAGATCATCCATAAATATATGCAAGTATGACTAAGTTAAAATGAGGGTTGTTACATGTCCTCTGTGAATCTCCTCTTCTTGATTCTCCTCGTCCGACCTCCCTTGAAGGCCGGTGAGAATGTTCCTTGGTCCTATCGTGCTGAGAAGACATAGGAGTTGTCTTCTGCCCCCCTACCTGGGCATCTTTCTTGGCCGCTGGAATCGGCGTGTCTTGTGACGGGAACGGTTGTTGCATGACGTTGTTCTGCATTATGAAATTGATGACCGTTTGCAAGTCCGCCAATTTGTCCGCCATTCCCTTTATCTCGTTGTCCCTTCGCAGGCATCTATCTTTCCATACCTGGAGGTCGCCCTCGTTATGATACCCACTCCGGTCTGATTTCTTCGGTTCGCTGCCGTCCTAGCCGACATCCTTTCCTCCGTGATTCTTATCACGAGTCTCTTCGTTGCAGTTGTTTTCTTCGACGTCAAGGTCAATATGTTTCCCACTCTCGGTAAGGGTGTAGTTCCCAACCTTCTTTTTCTATCCGTCGTTGGCCATCTATTCTTCTTTCTTTCCCACAGACGGCGCCAAATTGTGTGGGTGATTTTCTGACCACACTGCCAAACAGGTACCCAACTGGAGAGCACCGGCAGAATAGGTTAAGCCCGAATGACCTGCAACAAAAAGAAGAGTTTCCGGCAGTGGCTCGTCCACCCGGGGGCACTCTGACGATCAAGTCAGTACTCAATATCTCTCAAAGATAACCAATCGTGCTTAACTCACTAGACAAAATATCAAAAGTATACCTTAGACCCATGGGGGTGCCTCCCTTTTATAGCCAACATAATCCTAGTCCCAATAGAAGCCTAGTTTTAATGGACTTTGGATTACTGCTAATCTTGGACTCCCAGTTGAATTAGGATAAACTCTCTAAGAGTCTTATCTTAATCCAAACTAAAGTCTTCTCCCATTCTAGGACTCTTGTCCCTTATCCGCTTATCTCGGATTCCGGTATTCTCGTAGATAACCTCGGCCAAGCCGAGATTATCTCGGCGTCATGACTAGGACACGTGGCACCTTGGCTAGCACTTCGGTGACACCTCGGCCACGTGTTGTCATTCAAAAATTATGTCCCCACAATTTGATATGTGCAAGTGGAAGAATACTATAATGGTAGAGAAAGAGATTTTGTAACAATTCGAAAATTTAAATTGTTCCTTAAATTTTATATTCATATTATTTAATTATAAATAAGAAAAATCTTAAATATTTCGTAAGAGTAAAATAAAATAAAAATGGTGGTTTATCCCCATCCTAATATATAGGATGGTGACTAAGGCTTATTTTGGGAAGATGATAAAAAGTGACTTTTTGGCTTTTAACCAAACTTTTGGCTTTTTTAGACAAATGATTTGGGAAGATGGTAAAAAGTTGCTTTTGACTTTTTTAATTAATATTTATTTATGATATCAAATCACAATAAAATGACCAAATTATCCCCATTTATTTAAAATATTTACAACTTCACGCATAAAACACATTTTGACCTATGAGGGATAAAATTATAATTTCACCATTGGCTAAAAACCAACTTTTCAAATGAAAAAAAAGACAAAAAAATCAACTTTTAGCTTTTGCTACTAACCTAAAAAAGTGGCTAAAAACCATGTTGCCAAAACACCCATAAGCAAATTATAGCTTGGGCGAGTCATCCTAAAGGACAAAGGAAATAAACAAATAGTGCCACCTGTGGAACAAGTGGCCAAATATAAAAATGCCACACGCCACTGCACCAACTCTAAATAAGCTCCTAAAAATTGTTAGAGTGAGGGTGCAACTTGTTTGTAGCAAAAAATTTCAAAAATAACTTTTGAAGAGTCTTAGAAGCAGGGATGTGGAATAGACACACAGAGCACTTTTATAGTATTTATAATTCTATTCTTCATATGTAAATATCGGCCTTTTGGTCAATAAGTTTTTGTAATAAAAATAAAAGCTCCAATGATTATTTTAGTACTCTCACTTAAACACTTTTCCGCTCGCGTTTAGTAATTTGTTTAAGAATTGGCTGGAGGCAACTTCAGTTACTGGTCATCACGATACTTAATACTTGAGTACGGGGAGCGGGTCGTGACAGATTTGGTAATGGATCAACGAAAATGAAGGTAGTATAATAATTTCATTTGAGTATTAGAGAGTATTTGGGTAATTTTAAATTTTTTTTTTTCCTGTTAGGCTAGTTGCAAAAAAAAAATTTTGATAATGAGATATTTGAAATTTTCAAAACGTGATGAGGGAATTCGTATTTTTGACAAATCACAAAAAGTAATTTATAATTTATACAAAACTAGCAGTTGAATAAAAGAAATTTATTTTATATAAATTATAGCTGAATTATTTATATAATTATATATACATGTAAACTAATTTTAAAAAGTTTGTTTTGACATATGGAAATAGGAGAATAATCATATCCTTATAGTATTATAAAAGTATAACTTAAATAAATAAATAAATAAAAAGTTAAATTATAACATAGTAAAATAAAACAAACAAGTCACTTTCATAATAGGGATAAAATTGAATTAGAGAAAGAATTAATAAGTTAAAATTAAAGAGCAATTCTAATTATATAATTTTTTTCTTTATTTATTTGTTTTGCAATCAAAGATATTCAGAAACTAAAACTATCTAAAATAAATTATTCTAAAATTTTGAATAGAAAATATGTTATGGCATGCATATTTGAAAAGAAAAATTTTCATTTCTCCCTAGTCCATTTCCTGTTTTTGTCACTCATAACTCATTGGTCATTTTAATAGCCAAATATATTGTGGTTGGGTTCGCCAACCACAATTTCAGTTGAGTTACAATTAAGTTCAAAGAAAACTAACAATAATGTGATAGCATACATGGAACCAAGTTCATAGAAAATAAATAAATAAATGAAAGAGGATTCATAATAATAAAAGAATCTTCTGAATTTTATTTTTTATTTTTGTTTTTTTGGGAGTGTCTAGGAATAGAAAGAAAGAAAACAAAACGAGAAATTCACCATCATGATGTCCAAATCTATGGATTCAATAACTCAATCAATATGGTAAATGATTTCTCCAAAAAAAAATAATAATAATAATAATAATAATAAAAATCAATATGCTAAATTAAATTTTCTTATATTTTTCTTTTTCTTTTTTAATTTATTTTAATGGGCTTGTCATCTCTGACCTTTTCAAAAACAAACGTGGAAATATCTAGGGGAAATTACGATAAGTGGGAGTTTTAAAAAATTATTACAGACCAATGGTAAATTTTATAAATATTACTAATTAAAATCTTAAACTTTTTCATCAATTTGCAATAATTTTTTCAAACTCTCACTGTTGTGTATTTTTTCCAAATATCTATTCTAAGGACACTTTTTCTTAAGTGAGCATTTTATTAGTTAAAAAAGCGTAATATATATAAATAAAAAGTTGTACAAATTTTGTATATAGAATAATGGGAGCTGTTTGGGTGTGCAACCCATTAAAGGTTGCACATCATATGTAACCCAATTATCTGCCCTTGGATCACAACCAATTGATCAGGGCCATTGGATTGCTTAATGGTAAAAAATGGGAAACCTGAGCAACCGGTTAACTCTCTCTCCTCCTATTTTCCTCTCACTCCCCCACACCCACAACGATTATGCTTCTTTCTCTCTTTTTCGTCTCTCACTCCTCCTCCTCAGCTGCTCTCACCATCTCTGTGTAATCCTTAATTTCGTGCAATAGCTAGTAGCCTCTGTTGAGTTCCAGCCACAACGGACTACAAGCCTCTATTGGCTTCCATCGTTGAAGTGAAGGTGTTCTCTTCAACCAGATAGATATCAGGTATATATGGACCTCTCTCTCTCTCTCTATTTGCCCTCTTCACTTCAATGATTTCTCTCTACCAAAGCCTCATCCTAACTCCAACCCCCCTACCACTTCCAAAACTCAAAATCTCTCCATCTGCAACAATAACCCCCCCTCTCTTTGAAATCGATTTCTGAGAAGCCTTAAAAATCTCTCTTAATCTATTTTTGGCATGCACCGACTTTATGTTTTTTTCATAATCGATCAATTTCTCCATCTCTTTCACACTTCTAAATCAATTCTATTTCTGCTCCTTGTAGTCATAGCTTCATTTTCCAAGTTAATTATAGAATATGTGGTGTGCTTTAATAATTGAAAACACACACATGCACACTTGCATTGCATAGTTGGTTTGTTAACCCAACTCTGTTTGTACAAGCACAAAGGGAAGAAAGGGGGAATTGATATTGATGAACACAAGAAGAAAAAAGGAAAAAAAATGACGAAATGAATGAAGAAAAATAAATATAGGAAAGGGGTGGGTAATTGTTTGTGTTTGGAAGGACATTGTCAATTCTTCCTTAATAGGTTTAATTGGCTATATTCTTCTCTATTTGGTGATAATGGATTTAATGTATTTTGTGAAAAATATATGATTTTAATATTTATAGATTTTGCATGTTACGGTGATTTGGTTAAAATTTAGTTTAGTTCATGACCATTGTTGAATTTAACAAATGGAATGTGTGGAAAGTGAATGATATATTCTATGTGTAGAAAAAGTAAGATTATTGTGTTGTTCAACATTACTTGAATTGAGATCTTTTAATCTGTTGCCCGTGTTTCTTAATTCCACGGTCTACCAATTTATTGTCCTTGTTGAATCTAGCACAACTTGATAGTTTCTAGCATTGATTGTGCCCTATGATAAGGTTGAGGTTGTTCACTTAGTAACATGACACTGCCTTAATGAAATTCAATTTTATTTAATTTTTTGATAAGTACATCTATTAGGATAGATAAACAAGTGCTATAGTGGTTGTGTTTCCTTGGTGGAGGCCCGACCTGCATGCTCTTTGCTTTCCAAACTAAAACTTGGGGAAATTGAGCCGGATAGCAGCCTGAGTTTAGTGTTGCATGATATACTGTCCTCTGTCTCTATTCTCTTCTTGCTTCATTTTTTTCTTTTTTCTTTTTTTTTTTGACTAGCTAAAATAGTAAAGTAAAATTTTGAATAGTTATTTTAACTATCCTTGCTGGAGATGCTCTTATTAGTCTAGTTTTTTAGTGGCTACAATTGAAGAGTCCCAGAAGCTCTCCAAACAAATATGTATGTATATATCTTGAATTTTTGTATATTTATGTCTTGAATTTGGGATTTTATATATTTTATATATGTATATATGTATGCAGCAATTTTATATGTTCTTTCAATTCTGTTTGATGAATTACGGAATAACTTATTTGGTATTTTGTATTTTGTATTTTTTTTCTCCTTATTCTACAAGTTTTGTATGTTTGTATAGGCAAATTTATTATTTTTGCAAATTTATATTAGTAAAATATCAGTAATTAATATTTTTTGTTTTAAAAATTAATTAAGTTAGTTTGAATGATTAGCTAAAATAAAGCATGTGATTGAAGAACATAATAGCTAAAGTAATTAAGTAAAATAAAAAGTATTTTTTTTTTGTATTTTAACTAGTGAAAAGTAGAGAGTGCGATTAGAGTTAACTTCCCAAAACACATAGGAATCAGTGTTCTCTAGAGGAGTAATCACTTGAATTTTACAAATTTTTGAATACTTAAATATGATTTCTTCTGTCATGTTTTGTTTTGTTTTTAAAAAAAATAATATTCAAAGGTTCTTTAAGAGAGTTTGGGAAAGTGGGTAAGATTTAATTCTTTAATCGATTGTCCTGAAATTTCCCTTTTTAATGCTTAATTGGATGCTAAATATATATTTTTCAACTTTGCTTTCCTCTGTATAATATTGGGCAAATTTTAACGTGGGTATGATTTGATTCTTAGATCTTTGCTTGCCGATGACTTGTGTATTCTTGATATTTAGGTCTTAGACTTTACAATGTCTGATGTACCTATGTTTTTTAAAAGTTGGAGTTGTATATTCATTAATTTAGTAGAATAAAACTTACACGCGAACAGTAACAAAAATTATAGATAAAATGTGGTGTTCTTTGCAAGTAATTGAGAAACAAACACAAAGTTTATTGCTTACACTAGCTCACGCTAATTAGTTGAGAAAATTCTCTAAAAAATATCAAAACTTATCTATACTACCATACAAACACACTTTTTTTTTTTTCGTTCCTTTTATATTTTGTTGTGTTTCTTCCTTTAGCACAGTCCTGATGTTTCTCCTCTTTTTCATTCTTTGCAGAACTTTCTTTCTGTCTTGTTTTTTTTTTTTTTTTTTGGTTGTTTTGATTTTTATAAAGCCTTCATGTTATAGGGTAGTTGTGGGGTACGCAGGAGTCTTCGTTTCTTTTAGTCACAAAGAGTTTCTTCGTCCATTGTAAAAGATAAACATGGTTTGTTTTAAATTTTCGATTCTTTTACATGTCAATATAATCATGTACTTTTCGTTTTTGGTGAATATTGTATAGTTGTAGTTGCTATTCATTCACTATTTTTAGTGGATTTATATGCAATTAGTGTTGTTGGTTTAGATTGCCAGTGTCCTATGTATATGCAATTTATTTTACTTATGTTCTTAGTAAGAATTGTTCTTCATTAGTTTTTCTTCATGTTTTAAAACTATTTTCTAGTTTAGGTATTAAAGTTTATTACCGTTGTTTTTAATTGGCTGCGTCGTATATATGAAGAGTTTAAGACTTATTGAAATATAAGAAAATAATTTAAATTAAGTGTAACATAAATAGGTAAAAAATGATTTATAAATAAATGTCCCTAAATAAAAAGATGTGGTAAAAAAAAAAAAGAAAAAGAAAAAATAGGTTGGAATATTGTCAAACTGGATGGGGGGAAAAGTAAAAAGGGCAATGTAAGAAAGTTGTATAAAATAAAAGGCTAAATTATAAATACTTTGATATTTGCTTAAAATATATATTCTTTTCTATGATTTTAAAAATTATAAATATTCCATTGTCATAATTTTTTATTCAACAAAATTAATTAAAAGAATGAAATTCTTAACTGCTTTTCTATATAATAAAAAAAATTACTTCAAATTATTAACTGAAATAATTTTTTAATATCATTAAAAATTGTTATTTGACTTGATAATTTTTTAATAAAAAAGATCATTTATTATGAAATTAAAATTTTTTAAAGGCGAATGTAATTTTTAAAATTATAAAAGACAATTCATATTTGAAATAAAATTTAAAGAGTGTATTTATAATTTATCCACTAAAATAAATGATGGAAAAGTGATTGGATTTGGGTGAGAGTGTCTTTTTCATGTAAGAAAGCATTTTTTTTCATTTTTTTTTCGAGTGCTGCTATTAGCACCTACCAAAATTCTTTGGACCCCCCATTTTATAATTTTTTTTATTACAATTATACCCTAAAGTAAAATTACATTAAAAGACATTATGAAATGGAACACCCACATATCAATAAGAACTAATACTCTATAATATTGGACACCCACCCCCACCCCCACC